>CAUYSK010064491.1:0-27021 GCA_963575035.1 Avahi laniger | reverse complement strand
TGAGTTTTATATACGGTATGAGATAAGGGTCCGATTTTATCCTTCTGCATGTAAATATTTAGTTTCAGAACATTATTTGTTGAAGAGACTGTCCTTTCTCTGTTGTGTTCTCTTAACAGTTTGGTTGAAAATCAATTGATCGTAAATAAGAGGGTTTATTTCTGGGATTTTCATCTTTTTCTGTTGGTCAATAACATGTCTGTTTTTATTCCAGTACCATGATGTTTTGTTTACTATAGATTTGCAATAGATTTTGAAGTTAGGTAATTGTTATACCTCCAGCTTTGCTCTTTTTGTTCAAGATTGCTCTGATTATTCCAAATTACTAAAATAGTAAATTTTAAATATTTTTACCACAAATGAATGATAAGTATGTGAGGGGATGAATTTATTAATTAGTTTGATTTAATCATTTCACAATATAAACATATATTAAAACATTGCATTGCAATCCACAAATGTGTGTGTGTATATATATAATTATTGTTTGAAAATTACAAATAAAATTAAAAAAGAAAAAACAGGCAAATGAGGATGAACATGGTGAGGGCAATAAGGAAAGAAAGTACTTTTTGCTCATTTTTTTCTATAAACCTAAAATGTTCTGAAAAATAAACCCTATTAATTTGAAAATCATTTCCTGGGTGATTTTTTTCAGAGTAAGTGAATGACATTAAACAAAATCCTGATTTTATATTTTAATTATCAATCTTAGTGCCTCAAGCTCAAAAAAAAAGCATTTTTTTCTAATGATCATAATGAATCAGTCTAATCTTACATAGAGTAGTATTTAACAATTTTCTAGGCAGAATCCTTATAAGTTGATATAATGTTTTATCTTTATACCACAAATATGTGAAATATATATGTGTGAGCGTGTGTGTTTGTGTGTGTAATATATATATCAGCCATCTAGATTTTCATTACACTGTACATACACAATATAAGTGATCAAACAAAAAATGGTATAAAATTTAAAATACTTATTTTATATCCTTAGTGATGATTTATTTTGATTAGAAATAATAAAAAAATTTAAATGTGAAGTACTCGAAAGACAATATTAAATGGCTAAGTTTATCTTCTCTGCACATTAACATTAATATCTCAAATTTTAATTAATTTGTTTCAGTTGCAAGCACCAATATTCATAAAAGTTATGTTTATTTAAGAATTATGGATAAGATAATTGCTTCTAAATCTATTAGTTGCCAGAGGCTTTTGTGTGTTATACCTATTTGTTCAATGGGTAATTGAAACTCATGTATTAGTATTTGCATACACTTTATGTATGATACTAATAAAGTTTAACTGCTTTTCTTTATTTTAGGTAATGCACGGGTAATGTTTGTTAGACAAATATTTGTTAGACCATTAGATATAGATGACCATATTTTAGATTAAAGCCTTCCATGAAAAGTATATAAATATAATACATAATGATAACTTTGCCATATAATCAATTTTGCACACTGTTTTCCCATCTTCTACAAATATACCACTAGTGACTCTTGATATTATGACAAAAAAGAAGCATTTGCAAATGAAATAAATTTTGAAATAGATTTTCATGTGAATATACAAATTACTTCCAGGACCAACATAAAGCTAGGATTCTATATCTATTTCTGTTTTGAACAGAAGGAAGAAGGAAAGATGGAGAGTGTTTGATATATCCCAGCATAAGATTGTTTTGCTGTATTTGTTTAAGCAACAAATTTTTATGCTATCCGGATATATGATGCAGTCCATAAAACAGACACACATGCATACATTAATTGCTATAGATAGATCCTGCACAGTATATTTCGTGCCAAGTGCATTAAGGGATCCTGTAAGGCATGTTTGTGGTTTTTACTGCAGGTGTTTAATGAAAGGGAACAAATAGATGTGCTGGTGGGCTGCTAGTCCCACTTCCACCTAAAAAGCTCCATGTTCATTGGGTCTCTCTCTCCTTTGGCTCTCTCAAAGACTATTGCTTTTTGTGGCCCCCAAAAGCCTAGGGATCCACTACACTAAGCAAAAGCAGTAGGAAAATCTTCTTCATAAAAGTAGTTCAAGCCACCGAATCATTTAATTAAATTGGTGCCATCTCTCACAGAAATTTCTCCTCCTTTTCACTCCAGGGTAAAATGTAGAAAACTAAACTGTGTGACATGAAAATGGACACATTTTATGAAAGAAAGAAAAACTGATATTTGATCACTGTGCTATGCTCTTATTTAACATTGACAAAGATTTTTATGTTATAAAGTTCAAGTTCTATTAACATTATCTGAGGAAGGGATCTATGAGCTTGTACTTGACAAATTCAAAAAAGTAACAGTGGAGACAAAAGTGAGCATAGGAGAACAAGGATGGTTTCAAGATGTATGTGCTACTTCAAGTGAGAAAATTGAGTTCACAGCTCAAAACAATTTGTCCATGTATGTACAACCAGTAATTAGCAGAGTGGAAGTCAAAACCAAGCCTCTTCTTTTTGACTCAGAATTCCCTACCCATTGTGTTGTTTGTACGCCACTGATAGTTTGCAGATAGATTGGGCCACGATATAATGTAAATTCTTGTCTCCTTCACTAAACCATAAATTCATTCAATTCAGCGTAGGCTGCTTCTTTATTCTTTCTACATGCTCACAGTAATCTCTTTTTTTGTGATGTTATAATAGCAATAATCTCTTTGTCACCAAACTTCTCTCCTGCAAGCCGTCCTTTAAAGGCAGTGAGTTTTATTTTTCTAAATCGCAACATGGATAAAGCTCATCTTGGGTATATGTACTCAAGGTATTGAGTTTTGAGTTTCTAATTTCTTTTTTATTTTTTGGTACTCCGTCTAACTATCTACCTATCTACATTTAAATCTACATTTATCTTTATATTTATATGTATATATCTCTAATCTGTTTCTGCCATATATATGTAACAATGCAAATATAACACTTAGAGATAAATGTCTATATATATTGGAAGAACTCTAGGCTGTATGTAGCTAAATGTATGTAGCAAATACATGTAGGTATTCTATAAGCGTACATTATGACCTAACATGTTTGGGTTTTTGTATTTATTTCGTTTGTTTAGAATGTCCTTTACCAATTTTCATTTATTGAATTGTAACGAAAGTTTGCCATTTTGTATTGACAAAAAATTCCCACATCACTATAGAATAAAAAAAAAATGTCTTTTTTTATTTGCCACAGAGAAGCTTTTATATTTACTACAGCATTAAAATATCTTACCTTATAGTACAGTCACTGAATATTAGATTTTAAGATATTGGAGAACTTTGGAATCATTTTATAGTCTAAAAACTCAAAAAATACTTCTTCAGAATTGAAATGTATTAATAGATCTACTCATGAGAAGGAAAAAGGAACAAAAATGACTATACAGTTCATACACAGTAAAGAGTTCACCTAAGTATATTTTACATCCCTCTATGGCCCTCTTAGAAATATCTTACTTGGTAAACAAGATTATCCAGTTCAGACAAACCATGTTATCCTGTCTCAATTTAGTTTCATATTGTAATGTGGTAGTAGTATCTGAGGATGAAACCAAAAATAGGCTGTCAGTGTAGGATGATGGGATGGGATTTATAGGAAGAAATATTAATAAAAACTTCAGGTGCAATTATAATTAGCTTAAGAGACCTAATAGCTTCCTAAGGGCCACTACAAATATCTATATAACACAGTGCTTCATGCCCAGCAGATTCCATGGTTCCTCTTGGTAGAAGATTCGAAAATACAGATGTCAGATAGCCCTGAGAAAATGTATTATGAGGAAAATTTAGTAATACATTTATAGCCACAAAACACCTAATTTAAGCTACTTACTTTGCCTGATTTACAAGCATTTCCCTTCCAAAACTATTGCCAACTAACATATTGCCAATAAAGAACCAGCCCAATCTCATGATGAATGACAATCAGACTTAGCCTGGAACTTAGGTTTGCTAGCAAAGATAGCTAGCTGTCCATTAATAAATTCTATCTCCCTATGCAACAACTCATAATTGTTACAAACATTAGCTTCCAAGTTTTATGCATCTCAAACCATTTGCAATTATGTGTGGTTTTGTAACTGACTTCTTACCAATGAAACATGAGTGCATGAGTGGAAGTGATGTGTGTATTTCTAGGCTGGGCCCACAACAATATCTCAAGGTCCTTCATTTTATTCTTATCTTTCAAGTGCCTGGAATGAAATCAGCTTCCAAGACAACCTCAGAGAATGTTTTGTTCAAAATGTCAGGGTCTCTGTCTGCCAGGATCCCGTAATTATGCATGAACGAAGATCATCTGCTGAACTGCTCTCCGTATAAAGCAAGAATAAGAAAAAGAATTATGTTACTTTCAGCCAGTTGAAGTTCCTTCTGTCATATCAGTTAGATTGCTCTAAAACAATATATTTATACTTCAAAACAGAAAAGTAACCATAAAAAATAAAAACATGAAGAGTGCACACAGAAGAATCATGCCAATAATTGGAAGAAAACTTTGGATACTTAGTGATAATAACAAATATTTAAAGAAAATAAAAAGGCTTGGTAAAAACTGACATGGTATATGAAGAAAATATTTTAAAGTATTTAGAATTCAAGAATTAAGAAAAAATTCTATGTATAGCTAGGCAAAGTAATAATAATCAAGCCTCTGACAAGCATTTAAAAAATATGACTGACCTCATAACTTTCAATACTAGTAGTTAGTTCTTTAAGAACAAGAGACAAATTCCACAAACTATTCAGAGAAAAATAAATATTCAAGTGTTCTATACTCAGGCAATTTTTTCTACTAAATGGAAATTTTACATGCACATATTTTTCAAACATATGGAAAGAAACTTTAGGGGGCGGGGACTATTTCTTGAACAAAACAAACAAGCAAAATCACTCAAAACTATTTAAGGATAGACCAGTCTAAGACAAAAGAGAACAGAAGATTTTAGAAGGAATATATTGAGCAAATATGGAAACTTCTGAGAATACTTGCAGTCTTGGAGAATTTAAATTTATGTCAACTTAACTATGTATATATATATATAATTGTGTGTGTGTATATATATATAATTGTAAGGAAAAAATGATTAGAAACTTCACCTAAAAGCAAAATCCCAGTGATAACAGAAACACTATGGTGATCATATTGTGCTATTGATTATTCAGTATATTTTATTTAGAAAAACATAAGAAGGTAATAACTACTTAATATATCTATTATTTCAAATCAACTGTAGACAAAGCATATAATCTCATGGTCACAGAACAAAAGAAATATTATTTAGCATATCACATAATAGAATTAATTATAAGTCCAAATGTTTATGAAAAATGTATAAACATAGACATGGTAAGAAAAGAGTAAAGCAAGATGATTTCAAACACATGGAAATAACAGAACATTTTTTACCACAACAAAACAAACAGGATGTCTGAAAATCACACAACAATAAAAACTAACAAACTAGACATTAAAAGTCAACAAAAACAGCGATTACTAAAATTCCCCAAGACTCCTTTTAGGACCTTTGTATTCGCTGTTCTTTTTGCCTAGAAGGCACTCCTCCCAGACGCTCACATTTTTCATCTCAACATTTCCATCTTTGTCCAAACATGACCTTCTCAGGAAGGACTTAACTGATTTTGCTGTTCACATTGCTCTTTCCGGCACTCTCTATCGTCCCAGTCTCTTTTATGTTTTTTTATATAGTATATAATTTATGTATATATGTACATATAATCTATTTGCTTTCACTAGAATATAAAATGGAATATTTTGCTTAATATTTTTACTGATATATCCCTAATGGCCTAGAAAAATTTCTCTGACATGATTGGAAGTCAGTATATGTTTGCTGGATGAAATAATAAAGTAATGGACATATATAGCTAAAGGATTTGTTTTGCATTGATCATACTTGAAATTGATTAAATTGCTTGAATATCTGTTAGGATTTTAAGAATGCATTTCATATTCTCAACTACATTAGGTCGTAAAGAAAAACATTTTAGTTTTAAGTGAGAGAAATATCTATTAATCAAATAATTAGCAAATCTAAACTATCAACATAAAAAAGTACTTTAGGAGAGAGAGTATTTGGTAATTAAGCTGAGAATTGTAGGATGCCAAGGAATTATCACATACAAGAGGGAAAGAAAGAGGATTATAGATAGAAGGAGTTTCACATAATAAATCCTATGGTGGGAGAGTCCATGGTGAGGACAAGGGTTAGAAAGGAGGCCTGATGGGTAATCTTTAAAACTGTCTGGTTATGACATAATAGTAACTTACATGATCATATCGATAGAGGTCTAGGAAAGTTAACAGATTGGAAATAACTTTAAGGTAAAAGATAAGACTTATATTGAATTAAGTATATGAATATGAAGTTGGAAAAATAAGGATATGTCAAGACTGATTCCTAGATCATTGCATTCAAACCTGTGTAGACAATAGCATCATTAATTTAAATGTGGACCATAAGAAGAGACTCATATCAGGGAAAAAGTATAATTATTTGCACCTTAAGGCATCAGAGAGTATGATTGAGTGAGAAAGAGAGACAGTTGGAAATAAATAAATACCTGATACTCAAAATAATCAGTTTATGAACCATCTACAAATAGATGGTAAAGGAAGTCTTGGATGCAAGTTCATTTTGCCAAGTATGAGATTGTATCTCTCCTAAGTAAATGATATTTCCATGATATTACCTAGACCTAGAGACATCGTTCTCAAAGTCCTGTCTTGAGAACCTCAATTGCATTGTGTACAAGTAAAGACAACGAGTTTGTCTGTCTGCAAAAGGGAAAAAGGAGGGCAAGCAAACGAAAAAAAAAAAAAAGAAATAAAAGAAAAGAAAACACCAAACAGGGAGAAAAACAGAAGAGAGATGATAAAGCAAAAAAAAAAAAAAATCAAGAATAAGACTAGTAAATTATAAGAAGGAGTCAGTAGAAGACAGCAAAATTGATGATATTAAAAAAAAAACAAAACAAAAAACTGAGGTGAACACAAAAAAACATTTGTACTTACCAACAATAAGGTGACTACTTGTCAAAAACAAATGAGTGCTCCAAGTGGGACCTAGTTATTTCCACAGTTTAGGACGTACTTGCTGGGAAATTGTATTCAGGATTCTGAATAGTGTGTGCATCACCTCTGCTTCTTCAAGTCTGCATTTTCAACTTTGGTCCATGCTCAGATATTTAATCTTGTTCCCAGAGGAAAGCAATACTCTCTTCCTTCATTTTCCTTTTCAGAATAAAATTCTAAGTAGGTGAGAATTTTGTAGTGATTTAGGTAACTTCTTTCCTCAACTCTTTTAAAATTTGAATTTTCTCATCAAGATTGGTCAGGATTTGTTTCCCAAATCATCTGCTTTAGTAATTTTTGATTCCATAACTTGCAATAGCAGTAAGACTTTCCATAAAATATCTGAATATTAAAATCAAAGTCAGTATTATTCTCTTCTAGCTTTTTACTTGGAGTAATGAATTCAAAATACAAATAAGAGCCCCGATCGTATT
Source organism: Avahi laniger (assembly GCA_963575035.1). Taxonomy (NCBI): domain Eukaryota; kingdom Metazoa; phylum Chordata; class Mammalia; order Primates; family Indriidae; genus Avahi; species Avahi laniger. Next base: position 19,488 of record CAUYSK010064491.1, on the reverse strand, counting down.
AATCCTGTGTTCAGATGCAGTTAAATAATCCACCACAGGACCAAATATGGACACATTTATAATTTCTGATTCATTGATTCTTTACCTGCAAAAATCTAACTTAGTCTTCACTCATAATCATTTTTACCACATTTGATCTTATTCGCCACACACCTTTCTCTAATGTCGAGTTCTGTGGTCCCTAGCTTCAAAGACTTTGTTTTTTTTAATAGCAAAATGGAAAACGGAAAGCTTTATAGATGGCCAATTTGAAAAAAAGCTTCATTATTTAATTAAAATAACTTGTACTTCTACAGGAACTTGAAGCCTGCAAATTTACATGGAATATTTTTATTATAACAAAATATATACTGTTTTGCTCTTTGTCTACAGTACTCAGTTCTAGTTAGTGCTTTCCCCAAACTCTGCTTCTACCCTCCATACAACTTTCTAAAACTTCTTCTGACAGTCAAATTATACTTAAATAACCATTGCACTCAACCGTAAAAATAATTTCAATTCCCTTACAACATGAGTCTAGCAACACAGCACTTACACTGATGCTGTACACAAGTATTTATGGTGAGTCAATTCAGCTGTTATTTGGATCTTAAGTTCACGGTCTTGGAAGATAGATCTAAATACGCTGTTTAAAAAACTACACATGTAGTCACCTTGGTGTGCTGATCCCTTGTGTTATTTTCTAATTACAGTGGCAAAAAAAAAATGCACTCATAGAAGCCCCACGGTAATATACTCAGGCCTGAGAGTTATTGCATGAGGTTGGTCTTAATTTCTGATTTGCCCCTCTGTATTACCATACGCAGAACAAGAGTTGCTACCAGTAATGTTACTAATGATGTTCTGCATCAAATTATTCTTTAAATGTTAAAAATTAAAATACCAAAGATATTTTAAGAACATAACTTTTATTATGAATATTTAGATTTAGGAGCTTGCTAAGGAGTACAATTTGTTCCCTTCTGCTCTCAGAGTTTTCTATGTAGGGAATCTTCCTCTCTGGAATTCTTGGGAGTAAAATTTTCTATCTTGTTTCATAAATGTAAAAATATTTATAAATTACATCAAAGCATGTATGTTCAAGCATAAGAAGCTTGATTATCCCAATTTAGGTTTATGTTAGTACTTAATCTGTTGTTATTTTCAAGCCTCAAAAGGAAAGGAAATGTCTTTACCTCTTACTTAGTCCCTAATCTACCTGTGGCTATCTGAATATTTTAGTGTCATTATTATCTAGAAGACAAAGCAACAACTGAAAAGACATATCAGGATTGGAACTAACTTGTGGAAAATTTTTCTTAAAACAAAAACTTATCACGTAGGCCGTGTACAGTGGTGCACGCCTGTAATCCTAGCACTCTGGGAGGCTAAGGTGGGAGGATGGCTTGAGGTCAGGAGTTCGAGACCAGCCTAAGTAAGAGCAAGACTCCATCTCTACTAAAAATAGAAAAAATTAGCTGAGTGTGGTGGTGCTTGCCTGCAGTCCCAGGTGCTTGGGAGGCGGAGGCAGGAGGATTGCTTGAGCTCAGGAGTTTGAAGTTGCTGTGAGCTTGGCTGACTCCATGGCACTCTAGCCCAGGTGACAGAGTGGAATTCTGTCTTAAAAAAAAAAAAAAAAAAATTAACATGTATTCACTTCAAAGATTCAAAGAAGCAAGTATATGTCATTCCTTGAAATACATACATCTATATCTCTATCTGTATCTCCAAAAATTATCACAGTGTTAATTTACTCAAATATTATACATAAGGGCTTGAGGACTTTATGCAGATTCTGCTGTAAACAGAATTTGGAGTTTACAGGTCCTGCTGTAAACAGAATTTGGAGAAAGATAGTTTACTTAAGTTTCTTTGCAAAACAGAATGTATGATACCATTCAGAGAAAGACACCTTAATAAAAAAAATGCAACAAAAATAGAAAAGGAGAAAAGTCTTCAGTTACAAAGGAAATACTATTTTTGGTATTTTTATTTTTACTTATATATAAAGACAGAAGTATATATAAAATAAAAATAGATTTTAGTAGCTTAGATGTCACCAGTCCTTACAAAATGATTCAATATTTCAAAAAGTTATGACTTTTCTAAACAACTCTTTAAATAGAGCCAGACATCTGTTGCCTAGATGAGTTGTTAACATTTTTTGGATAAGGATATTTCATATCAAACTATTCCACTTTGAATTATTCTATTTGAGCAAGATGAAATGGGTACACACCAAGTGCTGTACTCTCACCAAACCTTTGTTTTAAGTTACTCCTTATGATGGGGTTTAGGAGAAAGACACTTTATATTAATACTTTCTTACTGTCTTCATTTTATCCAAAAGGAAAATTTTCCTTTTAAACAAGCATACTTGAGAGGAATCCTCTTCTTTTGGTAGCACTCTGCAATTAGACACTGAGAATTCCAGAGATTTTTCAAGTGAAGTAAGCTTTCTATTGTACCCTGAAAATAAGCTTGAATAAAATTTTCATCAAGAACATATTTTACCTGTCACCTAGCAGAGACAACTCCTTGCCTCCAAAATATTGTAATTTATTTGTCAAAAGAAATACAGGTTGAGCATCATTAACACAAAAATCTGAAACCCAACATGTTCCAAAATCTGATGCCACAAGTGGAAAATTCTACATCTGATCTCATGTGAGGAGTCATAGTCAAAATGCAATCAAAACTGTGTTTCATGTACAAAATTACTTGTATAAAACTACTCTCATGTAGGCAATGTTTGTACGGTGTATATGAAACATAAATGAATTTCATTTATGAGAATTGGGTCCTTTCCCCAAGATATCTCATTATGTACATGCAAATATTCTCAAATCAAAAAAAAAATCCAAAATTTGAAACATATCTAGTCTCAAGCATTTCAGATAAGGGATAATCAACCTGTAATTTTATTATTTGTTTAAAAAATGTATAAGTAGGCATGGAACCACTGCAAAATACATTCCATATTTTTCCTAAATCCAATTAAAATTTTTGAAGTGTTTGCTCTTTTTGATATCCAAACATGCAATTTCCCTTTAATAATAGCAGTATAGTGTACATTATAGTTATTTAATTATTTTATAAAACAATATTTAAATGAAAGAACATGAGGTAGCATAAATTAATGATCTCATAGCCTCTTTGTTCTCATGGTTTATATCCACTCAGGAAGTATCCTCCATACAAATGTACCTTATAAATTTATATAAACATTTTATATATAGCTACCATTAAACCAAAGAAAAATTACTATAATGGCAAAACTCTAATAATGAATATGCTAACCATTGGTTGCAAAACAGCTTATTTCTCTTATGGCTGTTTTTAGAATTCTATGTAATTCCAAGTATGGACGATGTACCTTTAAAATGAAAAGTATCTCTAATTATACTAATGAAATATATTCTGTAACTCATGTTATTTGTTTGTAAAAGCTCCATATCCAGTTTAAGGGAAAAAATTAGTGTGCGATGTCTATTGCTATTAGTGCCCTGATATACTGAACTTTTATGTAAGAATTTATATCATAAAAATAGGTTTCAATGATGTGAGAAATTTTAGGAGAGCAATCAGCACAATTTAAAAACACCCAATTTCTCTCTTCAAATGGTGATAGATTTTGTACTTGAGGAAAAATTAATCTATCTTGAAAAATATGGGTCTTAATGAAGCACAAAACTGAACATGTTTTAAAAAGATATCAAAGCATATAGGCATTTTATCTGTATGAGATCTAATTTATTAGTGACAACTTGATATTTTAAGCTTTAATATTCAATAAACATATATACTTAAATATACACTTGCTTTTTCCTTTGCAAGCATCTATTTGATAAAAGCAAACTTTTCTAAGTTTTGAATAAAGATACAGAAATCATTTGATCATCACGAATCATATTTTCTATAGATAAAAGTTAAATTCTAGTGGGTTTTAAAAAATTCTATTTCCTAAATACAGTTAAAATTTTTGAAATATTTGCTCTTTTTGATGGACTAACATGTAGCTTTCCTTTAATAGTAATAGGATAGTATATATTATAGTTATTTAACTGTTCTATAAAATCAATATTTAAATGAAAGCACATTAAGTAAGGTAAATTAATTATTCCATAAGCTCTTTGTTCTCATAGTTTACATCCACCCAAGAAATATCTTCCATACAAATATATCTTGTAAATATGTAATTTCTATAAACATTTCACATAAACTTCCCACTAAATTAAGGAAAAACTGCTGTAATGGCAAAACTTTTATAATGAATACATAAAACAATGGTTCCAAAACAATTCATTTCTCTTACTGCTGTTTTTAAAATTCAATGTAATTCAAAGTATGGATGATGTACCTTTAAAATTCAAGGTATCTCTCTTTATGTTAATGAAATATACCTTCCAATTTATGTTATTTGTTTATAAAAACAATAACAACATAACATATTGATTTGTAGAAAATATCAGGAAATTAAAAAGTCTTTAGCAGACATTATATACTTCAGTAAAACACCTATCACCTATGTCAGTCTAAAATCACTGCATCAAAATATTTATTGTATACCCTTACTTAGCAATTTTGCTAACTACTTTTTTTCAATCAATTATTGGCTTTCATTTCTTTCAGTTAGAATGAAACACCTGAACTATATAGAGTATTTTTATTTTCAAAAATATCAGGTAGCACTAATATTAGTTATCACTGATAAATGATATAGGTTCAGCATTAACCAAAAAAATGAAGAAGAAAGTATTGATTAATTGATGGCCATATATACAAGTATTTGACTCCATAATAAATTTTGGCATAGCCCAAATGAAGAGTTGGATTTGTGTTACATGGCAAGTTCATCAAACTTATTGAGTGGTATTACATACAAGGTTCTGTTTTAAGTGTTTTACTTACATTGATACATTACATGTCAAAACAACACCTATGAGACAGGTATGATTATAATCCCATTTTATAGATGATGAAATCTAGGCAGAAAGAAATAAGTAACTTGTCAAAGATCACAAGCCAATAAATGTTGGAACTGGGGTTCAAATTGAAGAGTTTGGATGTTGAGTCTGGACTGTTCTTCATTATATTATCCTGCCTACCAGTGGTATTACTAAAACGTCAGATTGACAAATCCAATCTCTTCTTATAATGAGATAGTTTAAGAGGAGTGCTTCTTCCACATTTCTCCAAAATTCTTTAACGAATCTTTTATTTTCTTACAACCTCCACCAACCTTTGCCTTTTCACTTTGTTGTTAAAGGAGATATGTGCTTCTTCTTCTTCTTTTTTTTTAAATCTCATCTTGTTCCTGAAAACTCACTCTCAGAGTCCAAATGACCCAAGCACTCTCTCCACTCTACCACACAGCAAACAAAAAGTCTTGGAGACCTTTTAAGTTTACTTTATTTCAACTACCATTGATCCAACAAAGGGAAAACAAGAGGACAAGTGAGAATTTATGTTATCATTGTAATCATTTGTCACCTTTGGAAATATCTGAAGAAGCATTTAAAGATGTCATGAAGAGATATTACTTATGAAAAGATGAAAGTGTTGCCAAAGAGCCCAGTGGTGGATTTATAGCTCAATAAAGATGAAGATAGTCCACTTCAAACATATTGAATTATATTTTCCACATGTGAGAGACTAGAATTTTTGACATATATTTAATTAAATCCATCAAAGGGGAACATCTCATAAGATAATTTAATAATTATTCAAATAATTTTAAAATATTCATTTTAAGGGGAGAAATGCTGACTTATTATTCAAAGTTACTTCCTGTGATAAAATACACTTTCCTCTCTTGTAATTCTAAAATATGTTCAGTCAAGTTTTATAAATTGGGAGATGATAAATTTTGAGATAAATCATAAAAGAGCAATAATTCACACATTAAGCTACTATGTAGGACAGAGACTGAACTGAATGCAGCTGTAGCCACAATTAAAGGTGATCACAATAGAGAACTCTTGTGCTTAAGCTGAATATGTATATGGGAACAAAAAATAATGAACCCAAAGTCATCTCAGTTCCAAGGATGAAGGAAATCCCAGTTAACCTTTGAGTTCTGTTTCTCTTCTCAAAAACTTGACCAAAAAGGCAGTTATCAAAAATGACAATTGCCTTGGATTGATGAATTCACATCATATGCTTTTATCAAAACATCACATGTACTTTCTAAAGATATACAAATACTATGTAATCCATAATAATTAAACATTTAAAACATAAAAATACAAAATATAACAATTGTTGTCAATGATGTGGAGAAAAGAGAACCCTTACATCCTGTTGATGGGAATGTAAATTGATACAGCCATTATGAAAAAATAAGGAGATTCTTTAAAAAATCCAGAATAGAAGGACCATATGATCCAGAAATCACACTTCTGAGTATGCATATAGAATTTCATACTGAAAGGAAGTTAAATTAATGTCTCAAAGAGATATCTGCACCCCCATGTTCGTTGCTGCATTACTCTAAATAACCAAACTATGGAAACAACTTAAGTATCCATCAACAAATGAATGGATAAAGAAATGTAGTATGCACACAGATACACACACACACACATACACACTGGAATATTATTAAGCCTTAAAAAAGAAGGAAATGCTGTCATTTTGTGACAACATGGATGAACCTGGAGGACATTATACTAAATGAAATAAGCCAGGCACGGGAAGACAAATATTTCGTGATATCACTTATATGTGGAATCTGAAAAAGTCAAACTCATAAAAGCAGAGTAAAATGGCAGATGCCAGATTTTGGAGGTGGAAACAATAGGTAATGTTGGTCAAAGTATTCAAAGGTTCAATTATGCAGATTAAATAATTTCTGGAGATCTAATTACAGAATGATAACTATAGTTGATGGTATTCTATTGCATAGTTGAAATTTGTGAAGAGAGTTGGGCTTAACTGCTTAAGTGTTCTCATCACACACACACACACACACACACACACACACATACACACACACAGAGTTATAACTCTATGAGGTGATGGATATGTGAATTAGCTTGATTGTGGTAATAATTTCACATTGTGTATATATATAAAGACATAATGTACATCTTAAATATATACAATTTTTGTCAATATAGTTCAATAAAACTAAAGGGAAAACTTTGAATAAATGCATTCTGAAAGTTAATAAAACTTGACAATATTGCTTTTTTCTTCAACATTTATACATTCCTCTATTAAATAAGTTAAAACATGGAGACCACTAATAATTTATTCTTCATTTTCTTTTGCATGTCTTCATTTCCAAACCTTTTTTTCCATGCTCATACGATGTAAAAGATGACCAAAAGTGGAAGTGGAAGTGGATCTCTGGCTATACTTATAATCCTGAATATATATATATACATATCTTTTCTGGATATAGTTACCTCAGTGACAGGTAGATTTCCCAGTCTTTATATAAAAAAATAGACAAAGAAATCTTTCTCTTAAAAATTTGTGTTTCTTATATTCTAAATTTTCCCACCAACCCAGTTATTCAAGGTAGAAAAATTGAGAATACTTTTCTTTGTTATTGTCTTTCACTGCTTACATTCACTAGACTTTTGATCTTAGTGTATTTTGGGTAGAGATAATTCTTAATACCTGCACTGCAATCTTCATGTGTTGTCTTTCCTACTTTGATGCTTCTCCACTTTATTCTATTTATCTCACAGATGAAAAACTATGACCCAAATTAAAATATTACCATATTTATCCTCTTTGAAAGAAACTCTGACTTATTATAGATATTGATGTATCCAGAAATATTTACAGATATGTGTATATACATGAATTAGTTCTCTCATATACATATAGGTGAACTAACAGTAATATATACATGTGAACCAACATATATATAAAATATTTTTTTTTCTTGCTCAATGAGTAGAGATGACCTAGAACAAACTATACTTCAGTAGTGAGGGGTATATCTCACCTCTAGATCTCGATTCCCAAAACTGATCTCCAGTAAAAGAAACCAGAGATCCTTGGATAAATAGCTGATTTTTAGAGTGGGGCAAAAAATACATGAAATAAGCCTAGAGAATCTTGTAGTGCCAGGAAGTAAGGAAGTGCTTGAGACAACAAAACAACAAAAATAACAACAAAATCTACAACGATCAGGATAAGGTAAAGAGACACAATGACCAAATAAAAGAACTTCCTAGCTAAAGCTGGGAAGTTTTGAGAAACAAAATAAATAAAAGTGTGAAATAAATATAGGTGTGTGAAATAAATATAAATATATTGATATAAATGATTGAATAATACATCAATAGGAAATATAGTTTTGTGTATATGCAGAAGACTCTGAAATTATTTATGTAGATATTCTGCTCTCAAAGTGGTGGGGTATAACTCCCCACTGCTTAAGGGTGGACCTCACATAGTGATTTCCTTCCAAAGAGGAAATTGTGTAAAGGCGGAAAAGCAGGAAAATTTTGGAGTGGATCAACCTGAAAAAAAATTATGTCAATTAGGTAATTAGTATGAACATTCTCAGTGGAAAGTCACATTGATGGTATGTACCATTGATACAGTGACAATGGTACTTGCCTCTGTGGCCTTCCTCCCTAAAACCCATAATCCTAATCTAATTAGAAGGAAAACATCAAGTACATGCCTTGCATGGTTTATTTTATAAAAAACATGACAAGTACACTCAAAACTCTCAAGGTTATAGAAAACAAGAAAAGTCTGGGAAAATGTCATGGCCAAGAAGAGCCTAAGGAGCTATAACAAGGAAATGTAATGTAATATTTATATGGGGTTCTGAAACAAGAAAATAATTAGGTAAAAACTAAGGAAATCTGGATAAGGCATGTGCTTTAGTTAAGAATCCGTCAATCTGTGTTCATTATTTGTAACAAATGTATTATACTAATGTAATATGATGAAAATGGTGTATACTGGGACCCTTCATACTGTTTTTGTGATTTTTCTATAAATCCAAAACTATTCAAAAATAAAAAGTTTATTAAAAGAAAAAAAACAATCCTTGGGTAATTCTGATTATAAATGATGAATGCTTGCTTGAAGTAAACAAAAATAATAAAATTATAAAAAGATAATCAGAAACTTTAGCAGTAAAACCACTGCAAACTAAAATAAAAAAATACCCAGAAAATATGATTAAAAATAAATTTAAATGAAAAGAGTGCTGTTACAATAACATATGAATTTCCCAGACTCCTAAGAGATTTTATTCTGAAAGTATGATCTAGATGAAAACATAACTCAATTATATTTGATAGGGGTAGCAAGAGCAAGAGGTAGAGGCATGAGTGGCAAGAGAAGTGAGAGCATATTAAAAATCTTCGAACAAACCCAGATGCAGATGTATTAACTTGGTGAATTCTACCAAATATTTAAAGAATAAATAATACCAATTTTTCAAATATTATTCCAAAATATTACTCAGTGGTATTTATCCCACAAATGCAAGATGGACGAATCATCTAAAAATCAATTAACATAGTATACCAAGCTGATAAAACACAAAGTACACAATGTCATCTCAATAAACACATCAAAAACATTTGCAAAACCTAACATTCATAATAAAACCCTCAATGACAAAAGAAATAAAAAAGAAATCTCTCAAATTGATATAGAACATCTACACAAAAATCTATATCTGATATTATACTGAATAATAAAAAATTAAATGCTTCTAAAATCAGAAACAGTTGATAAAATTATCCAGATTAACCAAAAAAAAAAAAAAAAGAAAAAGTTAAGGCACAAATAATGAAAACCAGGAATAAACCAGGGAATTAAATGGATAAGTGACTAAAAGCTCTATCCAAACAAAAGAGATAACTGAGATGAAATTGATAATTCCTGAAAAATAGCCAAAAATTACTCAAGAAAAAATAGAAAACCTACATACATAATCTGTTAAAAGAATTGACATTGTATTTAAATACCTTCCCCTCCCCGCAAAAAAAATCTCCAAGCTTTCATGGTTTCATTGGCAAATTCTATCAGACACTCAAGAAAAATATAACAGCAATTCTACATAATTTCTAAAATATATATATAAAAACAACAAAGTTTATGTTTAGAATTTTACTCACTCTGTCAGGAAATAGAAAAGGGTCATAAGTTTACTAATCACATGCCATTCCTGAGCACCAACTCAGCATAAACTTCTGGCTAAGATGTTTTATGTTCCCTTAAATTATCAGTAGCTCTAGAATTTAATAACCACTGAGATATTTGAATATTTCACTTTTTCTGCTTTACATTTACCTCAGAACCAGATGACAGGTTATAAAGACTGTAAAGAAGTTTCAAATATGCTATGGGTAGTGTTAAAACAGAGACCTTCATCAAGGGTACATACACTTCACTTCATTCAAGGGGATTCTTGTCCATGACACAGACCTGGGTGAGAGGCCAGGAGTTAAGTTATGGGGGAGTTAAGTTAGATTTTTCTTCCAAAGGCATGAACAGTTTTTACTTTTCTCCGTTTACACAAATTTAGTGATACCTGAGTAAGTGGGTTGATTTCTTTGGTTTCTGTTGATTTCTTTTCTAAGACCTCCATTATTGATTAACTGTATCCAAAGTTTATGGCATATATATCAATTGCTGAATTCTGATTATCATGCTTACTCTATATCTTGTTATGATAAGTTTATACACATTTGCACTCATTAGTTTAAAGCAAGTGGACACCAGTGTCTTAATCTGTTTTCATGCTATCAGAAACTTCCTGAAAACAACATTTCTTTCCTACATTCCCAACTTGAAGTGAAAGAAACAAATACAAAATAAATTTTATTTATTTGAAGATTTTGACATGTCTCTACCAACTTATTCTTCATGACATGAAGAAAGATAATTTTGGTGGATCCCATGAGAGTGTTCCTTAGGATAGATCTAATTCAGAATTCCAGTTGTTTATAGCTGACTCACCAAATTCTTTATTAATTTGTCTATGGTAGCAGATATATTGACCCCAGAGTATTAATCTTAGTAAGTACAAGTTCTCAGGTAATTAGAGGATACGGCTTATTCTTCTCCCCTGAAAGCCACGTATGTTCTAATCTTTTTACTCCAAATTATGAATTTGAATTTCACCATGTTTTATCACATCTTAATGCAATAGCCAATTCCAAGTATCCCTTGTATTTCTATTTTCTGCTGTCTGCTTTCCATGATCAATTTTTAAATGAGTGTCTTTGTTTCATTAAAAAGAAATAGAAATAAGTTGTAGATAACAAAATAATATTATTAATAATTTAAAAATAAAGTGCCCATCAATTCATGAGTGGATTATTAAAATTTGGTATATGTATACAATGGAATATTACTCAATCATAAGAAACGACAATGATCCAGCACCTCTTATATTTTCCTGGATTGAACTTAAACCCATTATCCAAAGTGAGGTATCGGAAGAACAAGATCGGAAGAACGGTCTCCATTTGTACTTCCCATCAAATTGGTACTAACTGATGAACACTAGAGTGCTCACATGGCCGTAATACTCTCCAGGGATTAGGAGAATGGGAAGGGTAAACCCTCAACTAAAGGACATGGGGAGCATTGTAGAGGGGAAGGGCACGCCTCCAATCCTCTCTTGGGTGAGGCATAAAGTATAACCATAATGTTTGTACCGTCATAATACCCTGAAATTAAAAAAAAAAAAGAAAAGAAAATGAAAAAAACATAAATAAAAATAAAAATAAATGAAAGGTTATTAGGAAATTGACAAAATTGAAGGAAGGTCTGAACATTGTCAATTTAGGCAAAAACAGAATTAGAGTAACTTCTGGATTTCCATAGTCATAAAATAACTATTTAGGGGTATCATATGGTACACGTGCTGTGTTTGGGTTTTCACTGACTTCCTTTGAGATACCCATATCACTTATTGCCACTTGTATTAATGCATTGATTATGTAGGATAATTAGAAAACAGAATGGTTGCATTTGGTCAGTTGGGCATTATAGATAAGTCCAGGTCCATTCTGGAGTATTTGTCTTCTCAGTATTTCTGTGTTTCAAAAACAGGCATGGAGAAATGTCTGTTATCTGCCACATTCCCTATGCCAGTCTAGAAGTCAACCTCAGTCTATTTCTCTAGACGTAACCCTCTGCCAGTGCTGCTTTCTTCTCCCCACAGCTTGGTAGACTCTTCAGGGCAATGGATCTCCATTGGTAGCCATGTTTCTGGTATGCTCATATACACAAGCTCAGGTTTTTAATAGTTTCTTTTATGGTGACCCTAAGTCCATGATTTGTAACAATTTAACCTAAGTCTAAACTCCTTAAAATCTCTTTTACGAGCTCTTCCTCGTAGGGCTTCCTTGTAGGGCTCTTGCTCCCTCTCATGTCGCCAGTTATTATATATATTTCCCCTTATCTAAATGTGCTTTAAATTTAGTAAAACTTCCCTCTCCATTACTATATGAGGTGAAAAATAATTCCCGTTAAAGTGAATGATGTGATCTTATTATCTATTTCTTTCAACTAAATAAAAGAAAGAATTTGTATGGAGACTACTTCCTGAGTGGATATAAACCAGTGCTGCCCTCACTACCCGTTCACTGGACTGTAGCGCTACTCCAAGAGAAGAATGATTAAAATCTTGGTTTTGAAGGACAAACAACAATAATATGATACTGTTATTCTCTACTACCATAATAGCCAACAACTTTATCTTGAAGCTGTGGATATCATGGGATAGTATTAATTACGAGAATATAAAACATGCTAATGTACACATTTGACATCTATAAAAAGCTGTTATGCAATTTGCACAGTTCTCATTTGCAGTTATGGATTAAGCATTTTCTAATGTATTTTCTGTGGTTTTAGCATTTTGGCACTTTTATTTAGATAATCTTTCTACATAATATACCTAGAAACCTGAGCTAAGTAGATACGTTCAAGACAAGTTTCCCATGCTAGAATTGATCAAAAAAGACAAGTAGCATCTTTAAAAAACACTACGTTTAAAGAAATAAATATATGTTGGTGCACCCTATATTATAATTCCAAAACATTTTATTCAGATCTCTAACATCAAAGATTCAGTACATAACATCCTCTCCTCCTCCAAGTTTTCAAATTAAGAAATAAAATAATTTACTCTAAAAGTTGGAAACAAAATGAAAGCTTTATTAATGATATAAGGTATATTCGAGAATTTGGCATAGATGTGAAAACCAAATTGACCTGCTAAGCAACTGCTCTCCAGGCTAGACCAGGGAGAATGACTGAGTCAGAAAAGTAGGTAATCTTTTCTAGGCTACTGTCTCTAATAGGCCAAAATTTTCTCCATGCTCAAAATTTCCAAAAATTAATATCCCTATATCAGGATTCATAATAAAATGCTACAGCCATTATTAGGTAACTTGTTCCAAATTTGTGGGTAAAATAAAAGTTTGGTCAGAATCCAAAGACAGAGAATCCCTCCACGTAGAGGGGGAAAGAAGTAGAATGGTGACTTTTCAATGAGTTGACTTGAAAGTTTAGCTATAATTCCCAGAATTTACCTCCTATTATGCTTCCAGTAACTGTAGGACACAAGACAGATTCTGGGGAGATTTGGAGGGTGAGGGAAAGCAGCAGCCATTTTGCAATTTATATACATAGTTGCTAATCTGATGATATCTGCCTGAAACAAGTGGCTGAGTCTATACCTGCCCTACCTTCCCCCATATCTGTGTTCACCTACTGTGGCTACTAGACCAGGCTTAGTTCTGTGACTAAGGGGCTTGGCTACTGCAGAATACACTAGCTACCAGGTCACAAACAACAAAAATTGACACAGGTTTTAGTCCTTCTTTGTGGGGTTCCAGCCTATGCATGTGGCATCCATCTTGTCTTTGATCTACCACTTTATATTCATTTATCCCTCCTGACTACCTGCCCTGAGAATGTCAAGATCCAGCAATAGACACAGAGACAAGATCCTTCCAGCAATGATTTTATAAGCACTCACAATTTCATAAGGCCAACATCCTGTAGGGAATTGTCTTAAGGATTTTTGTTTTCTAACATTCTCAGATTGCTTTTTCTCTCAATTTATTGGATTAAATCTTGAACAGATGTTCAACCAGGAATATAGCTATCATTCCTGGGTAGAGAAACAGCAGTTTACCAGTTTCTCACCTTCATAAGTGTGTTCACACTTACAGATCATTTTTCCTTTGTGAATATTCATAGGACACTTTTTGAGCAGTCAGAGTTTTCTCCTCATAGATCTAGCAATGAAATAGATATCTCTACCACAAGGACATATTGAACTGAAACATAAATGTTCACTGTCTATTTTTAACCACTCTCCAAAAGATGTCTATCTGCATTGTCAGACATGAGCAATCACATAACCTATATACAATAAAATCAAATATAACCACAAATATGCTCTAATAATAAAATATTAAAGCCATGTCAAAAATAAAACACCAACAGCATAGAGAGGCCCCACGTTTTCTTACCACATTCCATTATCAAATCACTAGGGAGAATTTAAAATACCCAAATTAAATTCCTTTCCAGGTCAAAACCTGGAGACTGAAGGAGTTAAAATAAAAAAATCAAAATCAAAGTATTTTGATCTTTTGAGTTAAAATTCCAAAGAAATTTAAAATGAACTTAAAAAAAATTGCTCTATCTTAACCTCAGGAATTTTTATTCCAGGATGAAGTTGAAATTTCTTCAGTATTACCCATCGGTGCATGAATATGTATCCTTCAGGACCTCACAGGTGAATTAGTTCCATGCCATGTCTATGATGTACCTCATTTCAAGTATTATAGTTTATTAGGAAACACAATAGTGTACCCAAGTTTCCTGTTCACCTGTTGTTCTTGGAGAGCAAGTCAATTCCTAGTCTCTTCGAAGTTGTTCCAACTTAGTTTATTTTACTATTATACAACGTTATGTATTGCCCAAGATGAATGCAGAGATTTAATAGTGTCTGAGGATAGAAGGATCAAAACAGAGCTTAGTTTTACTCTTGACATAAATCCAGTAAGCTTAGTCATTGTCCACACTCCATGTTCTGAGAAAGTAATTTCAATTGGGGGAAATATCTCAGTAGAACTTAATTTTGGCTCCATGCATTAATCATATGTAGAAAGCATCCTTCTGTGTAGAGTATTTTCTTTCTTAGAGAATAGAATTTGAAATATTGTTGCATTCTTCAATAGCAAAGGTTTTTCTAAAGGTGCCATTGCCATTTGCCAGGTCTAATTGAGATTTTTTTTCATTCCTTTCATTTCCTAACCTCTTAATTTCCATTCCCATTATGTACCTTCCATTCAGGGGGAAAGAAAAAGTAAGAGAATAGATTCTGTTTCTCATTTGTCAAATGTTTGTCTACTGGTTACTCCTCTCTCCTTGGGAATGTGTATTGCTAGCCATTAAGAGGATCCTACAACATTTTCTTACTTCGAGCAAAACTTGGTTGGAGGGAAAACACAGAAAACATAGACATGAGGTGATACACTGTAGTTTGTACCCCAATTATGTCAGTTGAATCTTATGCAGAGTTATTTGCTACCTTGCTACCATAGCACATGTTAGGAATATTTTACATATGTGTGTATATATATATACGCAAATATATGCATATGTGTGTATACATATATATATGTATATATATATACACTTTTCTGTGTAGAATGTCTATGTGTTAATAGAGTTGAGATATGTATGTCAACTTTGCACCAAAAGAAGCCTCCAAGATGCAACAAAAAATATAAAATATACTTCTTTGAAATACATTTATTTTCATTTAATTTAGCAAAAAATAAGACTAAAATGCTTGATTTCGTATATCATTGGATAAACAAATTTAAAATCAAATAGCCTCTTAATTAAATAATTCACACATTCCCATACATTTTTTTTCTTGCAACAATCCAGTGAGAAAATTATATTTATTTACCTAACATTTTGCATGAAGAAATACAGCCTTGATGAAGTTAAGTAAGTTATCCAAGGTCACATAGCTAGGAAGTGCTAGAACCAGGATTTAATATCCAGAAGTCTGTCTCCGAAGTGTGACTCTTAAACCTATGCTACACAGCCTCATGAATAAAAATGCTTCCTTGAGAAAAGATAAATTGGACATTTAGCTCTGGTAAGGATTATGACTCATGTGTATATGAAAACTCCAAGTTTCATATACTGACCCTAGCATCGGTTCTGAGAAATTGCTTGTATATTCTATACATCTGTGTTGATTAAGAAAAACATATATTTTATTGACATTTGCAAAATGGCATTGTTTTAAAAACTCTGTTGCGAATTGTCAGGACAGAAATCAATGATGTATTAAAACTATTAATGCAGGCAATGTTATAAGCTCTTTAAAAGGACTGACACTATTGTTAGTAGATAAATTATGCAAGCTTGGCCATGTACATCTGTTGATTTGCCAGATAGCTAATTAAAATGCGTTAAAGCCATTATGCTGTTTAAAGGCACATTTTGTGATTTCATAAAATGTCATTTATCTAGTTTAAACTGTACTTGTTTTGATCTACCACACAAAAATCACTAAAGGCACAGATTTTGCATATAAATGCATCTCTAAAGAAGATACGCTGTTCTTTCAATCTTAGTTTTAATGGAATATTATCTATTTTGACTGGCATTGTAGTGGACAAAAAAATGACATGCTTGATATACTGATTTTGATTCTTTACATTGATTTTGATTCTATACTAAGAACACTTATGGGCAGATATAACAGTAACATTCCTCAGGTGTCAGGCAGATGGGGGGGTGGGTATACTCACATCCAAGGGTTGTGGTATTCACCAAACCATCTGGGGGACAGACACACTTGTAGCAGCTCTGACTTGGGCGGAGCAAAGGCAATATATGTAACCTAAACATTTGTACCCCCATGATATACTGAAATAAAAATAAATAAGAAAAAATAAAAAAATAAAATGAAAAATAAAAAAATATTTTTGTGATATCTATAAATGGAATAATGTTCAATCAAACATAAGTTCTCATAATTATACTATAATTCAATATTTATTGAGTTTCAATATGTATTAGGCAATTTTAATTTCTTAATAGATATTATATTATTTAACACTCAAAACAACTTTTTGAAATATGTACCTCATTATCTTCATTTTGCAAATGAGACAAAAGTGGTCAACTATCACACTGCAAGTAGGTGGAAGACCCAAGATAGCTGACCCAGGCAGCCTGGATCCAGAGCCCATTCCCTTAATTGTTACCTTTTATTGCCTCTCAGTTTTAACCATAGTAGTCAACTTTAATTTCTAAGGAAGCAATAAAATATAAATTAGATTTGGTGTTTCCACAATTAAATTCCTAACATTATTTAAGATTTGTAAGATCTTTTAAATAACTGTTTATACTTATCCTATTCTTCTAAGGATACCCCTACTAAAGCTAGAAAAAAATATCTAAAGAGCTTTTTCTCCTAATCAGAGGACCATTAATGCTTTGAATCTAGGCAGGAATACTTAATTTGGCTCCTAGCTATGATGACTCAAGTAATCAAGGTTGTTTTCACAAAACCATGTTATAGAAGGAGAAGAATAGTCAGACTTGACATATTAAAGAGGCCAAAAATTGAGACAAGATTAATTAAAACTCTGAAATATCCCTACTTTTCCCAGACTCTTTTCTATTCTTTCAAAAGAACAACTTATTTAAGTTAAAATACAAGGATGTACTATTTTGTTCAAGAAAGGTTATCTATATGCAGCAAAGTTTCAAAATTACTTAATTCAATCATCTTCACTTGAAAAGAAATAACTTACCACAATATTTTTAATGAGTATTTTTTAGTGCACAATCTACTTTCCACTTGAGGTAATACTGAAACTACTCAATTTGAATTCTTTAATTCTACAGATTTTACTCTGACCAATAGAATTAAATAAAAAAAAGAGTGGCTACTTTTCTTTCTTTCCTTCTTTTTTCTTCTTTCCTTTTTTCTTTCCTTCCTTTCTCCCCCTCTCTCTCTCTCTTTTTTTTTTTGGTTTTTGGTTTTTTATTTCAGCATATTACGGGGGGTACAAATGTTTAGGTTACACATACTGTCTTTGCCCTGCCTGAGTCAGAGCTTCAAGCGTGTCCATTCCCCAGACGGTGCTCACAGAATCCATTAGGTGGGAATATACCCATCCCCTCCTCTCCATCCCACCTGCCCGATACTCAATAATGTTGCTACTATATGTGCATTTAAGTGTTGGTCAGTTAATGCCAATTTGATGGTGAGTATATATGGTGCTTGTTTTTCCATTCTTGTGATACTTCACTTAAGTAGAATGGGCCAAATGTGGTATATGCATTCCATGGAGTTCTACTCAGCCACAAAAACCAGTGGTGATCTAGCATCTCTTGTATTATCCTGGATAGAGCTGGACTCCCCTCTCTCTTTCTTTCTGTCTTTCTTTCTTTCTTTCTTTCTCTCTCTCTCTTTCTATAATTTTCTCTTTCTTAATGAAGTAAAAAAGCAGAGTAAGGTGTGTGCTTCCAATCTCAGCTAGAAGTTACCTTTCTCCATAATTCTCCAGGAGATGGATTTATATCAGCCTGTTTGCCAACATATTTATAATCACATACAGTATTTTTGACACTGTGGTTGGGCTTTGAAAACATACCTATTCTTTCTTACTCTAGGCTAAAGTCCTGAAATCTGAAATCTTAGAGAAAAGAAACACATTTGGGCATGTATGCAAGTATACACACACACATACACTCACACACACACACACACACACACACACATTTCCTATGAAGAATTGACAAGAAAAGAAAAAAAAAGTGGCTTCATTTATGGTTGGTTCTTTGCAATATGTTGACATCAGGTGAAAATGGACTGCTTCAGTCTTGCAGCCTACATCATGGGTGGTCCTGGAGAACAGCAAGCATGTGAAATACTCTTAACATAAACAGATTTTGTCAAATTTGCTTAGAAGAAGACAAATAAGAATATATTCATAACTAGTTGCTTATGGTTTGACTTTGTGATTAAGCACTTGGAAAAGCAGATGGAAAGATTGCTAATAAGGTCTGGAGAAGAATCATGTCAATAAACTCCTACGAATGGGCAAATTGGTATGTGGCTATTTGGTTTTGGTAAGAATGCTCATCACAGAAGCAGAAGAAGCTTTCAATAATCAGGTAGACAAGATAATCCTTTCTGATAATGTCTGTCATACTCTTTCTCTAACCATTCCACTGATTGCTCAATGGGCTCATAAAAGAAAAGTTTATTCATGGACTTGAAATTATGGACTTCACTTTATCAAAACTGATCTTACTACTGTTGATGACTCTTCTGTCGGTCAGCAGCAGAGATCAAAGTTGAAAGCATTCCCAGAGGGACTGGCCAGCCACTGGGCAGCAGGTTGCTTACATTAGAGATGCAGAGTTAATGCTTTATCTTCACCAGAAAGTACACTAAATCCACATGTAGATTTGATTTTCCTGCCAGCAATGCTTTTGCCTGCACAA
>CAUYSK010064490.1:0-15804 GCA_963575035.1 Avahi laniger | reverse complement strand
TGAGAAAAAATACAGGATGGATACCACCTTACAGACACATTCTTTTGTGATGTTTTTAGAACTAGAAAGTACTTTTCTTGAAAGAGAGAATTTTAATTTTTGTTTGTTTGTTTGTTTGTTTTTGAAACAGAGTCTCACTTTATTGCCCTGGGTAAAGTGCAGTGGCATCATCATAGCTCACTGCAACCTCAAATTCCTGGGCTCAAGTGATCCTCTTGCCTCAGCCTCCCAAGTAGCTGGGAATACAGATGTGCACCACCATATCCAGCTAATTTTTTCTGTTTTCAGTAGAGATGGGGTCTCAGTCTTGTTCAGGCTGGTCTCGAACTCCTGACCTCAAGCAATCCTCCTGCCTCAGCCTCCCAGAGTGCTAGGATTACAGGCCTGAGTCACCACACCTGGCCTCTAATGTTTTTAACCATCTAAATCTTCAATACTAAATATTCACATTAGCAACATAAGAAAATTGTACATATAAAAATCAAATGTCCATACAACAAAAGCCTAATGTTATGGTTTTGGCTCTTAGTTAGACAATCTAGAGTTTAGGGCACAGAGACCCAGACTTATCCCAAAACCTAACTATATTCAACCTTCATAAGATGTTTTTCCCATAACTAAAGATCAAAGCAGTAGGAAAAATTCATAATATCACAAGGAGATTTTTTATATGTTAACTTAAAATTATTAATCATTAGGAAAGATAAAAAGTTTTATTCTCATTTAAACAATCATAAATTGAATTTAAATCAAGATCTGTCAAGATCTATATATCACTTTGTAGAAGCCAATATTTTTTAACTTGAATATTCATGGCCTTTGGCCAACAATTCCATTTTTAGAATTGTATCACAAGCAAATAATGAGGTATATTTACAAAGATTTATGTATGCTTTTCATCTCAGCATACCTTTGAATGATGAAAAATAGAAAAATATTTTAACATCGATCAGTAGTTGTAAAATAAATGATGATCTAATGATGTACTAACAAACTATTAAAGTTAGGAAGCTGAACTGTATTGTCTGATGGAAAAAATATAACAAACCCACTCCATAGTAAGAAGAAAATAAAACTAAACATACCCAATTAAAAATATAAATAAAGAAAAAACACAATATGCTATATTGTAATTTTAACAGTGCTGTTTGCCAGCTGATGAGATTATAAGCCATTTTAATATTTTTAAAATATTTTTTTATGTATTGTCTTAGTTGAAGTCAAGCGAAATGCATTATTTTTCTAATAAATGATAAACTCACTTTCATTTAAAACATGTTGTAGAGATAAATGAAATAGAAACAAAAGACCGAATACTAAGTTTTACCATATTTTAAATCTCTGCTCATTGCTGAAATATCTATTAATTTGTTAGAATACCCAAATGGATCATACTCTCCTTAAGGAAAGAGGCTATGTGTTGTCTTAGTTTTTTCCAATGCCTCCCCCCAATAGCAGATGCATGGTAAGTTCATTATGAATAAATGTGTGGCTTTGGTTGTGTCACTTTCTCTCAGGCTCCTTTTTCTCATCTAGAAAATAAGCATGTCTCTCTACTCACCTTGCTGGGAATTGCTATAAGGCCAAAATGAGGCAATATATGTTTATCATATAATCAATCCATGTACGTGAAGGAACATTATTTTTAGCCACAGTGATTACACTCACAGCAATCAGCAAAGAAAGTGTTGCATTCCCACCCCCAGGCATGGCTCAAGGCAAAACTGTGAAGCAAGCTGAAAGTGCAAGTTGCTCCTCTGTGCCCACCTTCTTCACTTTAGGGACTCTCCCTTCCCTCAGATCTCCTCAACCCTCTTGTTCTTTCTCTAGCTTTCATCTAAACTTATTCCCATAAAAACCAACTCATGTTTTAACCTGCACCCGGTGGAATTTGCATTCTCACCAGATATAACAAATCATCAGCCAAGACAATGACCAGACCTGGATTTGTCTGTTTTAGGGACCTGAAATTACCCCATCCTTACTTGCTTTCATCTGAGGGGCAATCGCCAGCTCCCTTCGTCAGAGGTAGGAAGCGCTTTGACAGGCAGGGTCCTGACTCAGATCTCTGCTGGGACTATTAAAATAAAATCATAAATCTACTGAAGCAAACTTCATCCCTTTTTAAGAAAACTATCACATCTAATTAAAAGATATCCTTGCATTACATAAATAAATGTGAAAAAATACTCAGTGATATAGTAGGCTTTGCTAGTATATCCCCATAAG
Organism: Avahi laniger; assembly: GCA_963575035.1. Taxonomy (NCBI): domain Eukaryota; kingdom Metazoa; phylum Chordata; class Mammalia; order Primates; family Indriidae; genus Avahi; species Avahi laniger. The sequence continues at coordinate 13,575 of CAUYSK010064490.1, read as the reverse complement.
CACAATCATAATGTTGTGTTAGGCACTCAGAACAATATAAGACAAATATATCTCTTTATTCATGCCTTTAAGTAGATTATAACTTTTGGGATAAGTCAAAGTGCAAAATATAATATTATACATAGATATAGACATTATATATAGGTATAGATAAATGTAGATAGAATTTTACTTATATTTTATATTTATATTTTATTTTATATTTTATATGTATGCAAAATAAATATATTTTATATGTATATAAAATAAATGTAATTTTATGTATTTACACATATATACATTTTAAGATTTGAATTTTTAAATCTAAAAAATTTCAATCTACTGTAAAAGAAATCTATTACATATACTTATACATAGTTTTCAAGCTTTCTAACATAAAAGCTTGAAAACTATTTTAATCCAGACAAAATCACAGAATAAACCTAACCACATGCCTGAGGAAGTACAGTTTAATGGAGTGTTTAGAATAGCATGAGGCTGATTAGGTTAAGATTCTTAGGAAGTGATATTTGATCTAAAAAGATCTAGGATGTTATACTAATATAAACTAGAAGATCATATAATCCAGTAAGAACTTATCCACACCGAGCACAGACAAGAGAATGGGCCCATCCTTCCAATTGCTGTAGCCAAACCCATCCTGGCTGCCTCTCTGCACTTACACCGACACCCTTCCTGGACCAGCACTACCGCGCTAGTTCAGACACCACCGTGCTTTGCCTATGTTTGCAGCAGCCTCCTGCCTGGTCTACCTACTTGCACCCTTGCCACAATCAGTACACTCTCATCACTGCAGCCAGAGTGGTCCTGTTAAAATAAGCATCCCAGACACGTCCAACTTCTTCTCGAAGATAACCTCCTCCAAGACCCTAAACTATCCCTCTCTGCTCTTGGCTTCTGCTGCCCTTCCCATTGTTTGCACACTGAGTGACCCACTCATCTTAGCCATACTAGATTTTTGCTGTTCCATGAACACATCGGCAAATGTTCACTTCTCAGGGCTCTTGCATGTGCTGTTCCCCCAACATACCTACTTGAAGGCAAGTTCCATCGCCTCCCTCCGGTCAGATGTCACCTTCTCAGGAAGACCTTCCTTGACAACCACATTTAAAACGGTAACCACCTCACTTCAGTCCTCTTTTTCTTTCTTCTTATTTTTCTTCATAATATTGATCACTTTCTAATATACTAAATAGTTTACTTATTCATCTGTTTATTACCTGTCTCAGTCAATTAGAATGCTGATTACATGAGTTCAGAGATTTTTACCTGCCTGTTACGTATATTGTTGCCTCCCAGGCATCTAACATACTGATTAGCATATCAGTATAGGTGCCCAATAAATAGTTTTTGAATTAAATAAATTCATTTATTTGTGCTGGGGACAGCAAGGAACCTAGTCTGGAGAGAAAGGATTGAAATTATATATACGAAAGGCTAATTCAATAGATTTCTAGTTGAAAAATACTGAGGGCTTGTAATAAAATAGTAGTTATGGATGGTATATAGATAATGAAATAAGTAAAAACCAAAGTAAAACTTAAATATAGATCTTAAAATGAATAGCCTCAAATCATTTCTTCCTGAAAAATTAAAGTGTGATTCTATTGCTGTTATTACATTAGGGACAGAGGATTTTCAAAATCTAGACACTGTAAAAATGATCAGAAATTGTTTGAAATGTTAGGAGAAAATTTAATAAAATTCTTATAATGCAATTGCAAAAAAATTGCACAAACAAATATTTCCAGGGGCTGATAAAAATTATCTGCTGCTAATTATACATTTTGTACTTTTTTAAAAGCTATTCATGTGTAGAACAAAAAATAGACCAAATTAATCATAGACTCAGTGATTCACTATGTACAATTTACAAATTAATTAGCTTTCTCTTAATCTTTTCAATTAAAAAAAAAGTGTTAAGCATTAGTTTATTGCTTACTTCAGTGTTAAAATGCTGGTTAATTGCAAAACATTATTAGGGACCAATATTAAAATTCCACTTACAAGTGCCAGAGAAGCAAAACACATTTAAAGTTGATTTGCAAATCCCGCTTACCTAAGTCCACTTGGGTTAAAGCAATTCTGCTGAAGTGCATAACCGTACTCTGATCGTGCATGTGGCAAAGCTTCTCCCTCTGGCTCACATGTGTATGTGTACATGTGTATACAAATGTGTGTGTGTGTTTTTAGTAGCATTAGTTTTAGTCGTAATATCCTAAAATTGGAAAGTGAAGAGCAATGCACACAAATCTACAATTCGTAAAGCCTTAAATTTCAGGTGTTTTCTTCTTTCTAGTCAATTAACTAGCTAGATTCAGCCCACAAGCATCTGTTATTCAGAAAACCTCAAGATATAATGAATTTGATTAAGATTTAGAATCAGTCTTGCTGAGATTCAATAAGAAAATTGTGAAATAGGATGGGGTGGTGTTCACAAAAAGTTGTTCTCGATGTTTCAGAGGCAGCATTGATGGAAGGTGGGGTCTCATGGGGCCAGTAAAAATGCTCCCATTCCTAAATACTCACTATGACAGGCAGGAGAAGTTCCTTGTCGCATTTTTCACTCTGTAATGAATGGGTGGTGAGTACTCCAAAAAAGACATCCAAACATTGACGTCATGACAAATGGCAAATATGAGCAGTTGTGGGAGAGAAAGTTCTGATGGGGCGTGAAAGACCCATTCACTGATGTCAGAAAAGTTGTTTCTAAAAATCCACAATAAGTATGTAAAACTGGAGTGGAAAAATGAGTGTAAGTCGACTACAAAAAGCAATGACAAACAAGAAAACAATAAACAGGAACTAAGGTTCATTTGCACACATATAAATAAGAGTACAGCATGCAATACCGAAATACGGGATCCTCTCTCAGAATTACATGGCATGGAGTGTTTCCTCCTTAAGATGTTTTATTCACGTCCCAGAAGCTTATGATTTCAAATCCTTAAAAGGGACTTTAAAAAATCTCAAATAACATTGAATGGAATTATCAGTTTTATCCCAGTCATTTTAGTATCTTTAAAAAAAGATATGAAAAAATGCTAACATACTGTCTTTTCAGAAAAAATATATTTTACAAAGATGAGATATGTAATATGGGAAAGTTGGAAAGAATAAAAAAAGAATAAGAACTATCTATTGCATCATCATCTAGAAGTAACAATTTTTTGACACTTTTTCTATCTCTTTGTTAAGTGCATATATTTGTTAATTTATTGAAAACAAATTTCGTTTTTGGTAGCTCCTATTAAAATTAAGTGCACAATATTGAAAGATTAAAAAATCTATTTTATAGCTTCAGTATATCATAATTGAAGATGCAATGAACATATACTGAACATAGGAAAAAGTAAACTTTTCAAATAAGTAGAACTAATAGAGTTGACTTCAGTTTCACATGATGGCCAAGTTAAGAAAAGAGAGAATATCAAAGAGGAAAAGAGAATGTGAGAGATTGAGGAGAGACAGAGTAAGTGAGAGAAGGTGGCAGACAAAGACCATTAAGATGAGGAAGCAGAGGATGAAGGAGGAGACGGGCCAGATGCCCGACCGACCTCTTGCCTTGGCCAAGGCCTGGACTTTGGGGCCCTGCCCTGGCAACCCTCTTACGCCATCTTTGGCTTCTGCACTCCAGCACACACAATTAGTAGGAAAAAACACCTCTGTCAAAGGCCAGTGTTCTTCCAGACCAGAAACCTACTTTAAGGTCTTTAAGTGGGCAGAGTTGTATGATGTACTTTCTCACGTATTTTCATAAATTTCGCAAACACTGAAATACCCAGCCCTGAACAAACATGGCCAGCTTTATTTGCAACCTTAGATGCTGTGCTTTGATTCCATTATCAGACTTCTCATTGTCAACCCTTAAAACATACCTTACCATGTTTCCTATCACTGTTCTAACAAATTATCACAAACGTAGTGGCTTAAAATAATACAAATTTATTATCTTACATATAGTTTGGGGGTTGGAAGTCTGAAATGGGTCTCACTGGGTTAAAGTCAAGATGTTAACCGGGCTGTGTTCCTTCTGGAGGCTCTACGAAGGAAGCAGTTTCTCTTCCAGCTTCTGGAGGCCTCTTGCATGTCTTAGCTCCAGGCACTTTCCTCCACCTTCAAAGCCAGAAATGGCTGGTCTAGTTTTTCTCTCTTCACATCACTCCAACACAGACTGCCCTGCCTCTGTCTTGCACTTACAAGGATCCTTGTGTTTATATTGGGCCCGACCAGTTAATCCAAGATAATCTCCCCCTTCTTAATCCTCAATCCTCCTTAATCCACCCTGCCAAGATCCTTAATGTAATCACATCAGCAAAGTCCCTCACCATGTAAGGTAACGTATTCACAGGTTTCAGAGATTAGGACATCCACATCTTTGGGGAACCATTTTTCTGTCTACCACAAACATAAAGTTGTATTCTGTTATTATTTTAAAGAAAAATAAACTCATGAAATCAGATATTTTCTCACTATATTATATAAGAAGAAATTAGAAAGCATTATGACCACCAGAAAATCATGAAATCTTTAGAAGGGCCCATCAGTAAACATTTTCCCATTGGAGGAAGCCTTTCTTCCATGTCTAAAGCATTAAAAATCATTTTTGAAAAGAAGCTTTCCAAAACATCCAGTGACTATATTTTGGACAAAATATTAGAAATAGGAGAAGCCAGAGTGTGAAAGCTCACTTAATATTCTTATAAACTCGAATACTTAGCAGCCAGTATGGAGGCTGAAAATGCATTTAGAATGATAATGAATTTCCATACTATTTCAAATCATGGATTCTGAAGGGAACTTAATTGCAAATTAAAAATATAATAGAGAATCTACAGGAATATGTTATCTTTCTTATAGCTCCCTATGCAACATCAAATCAAATAGAGCAAGACATGTTCCTACTTTATGTGATTTTTCTCAGCAGACTGATTTTATTTACTGCTTTTGCCATTTAAACATTACACATTGAAGGAAGATATAACACGACTGTGTGTGCTCTCTCTGAGGTCTCCTTCCTTCATGGTATCAGCTTCGTCTCCTGTCCATTAGGTGAATGACATGCAAAAGTAATTGCCTCTAAGTTGCCTGGACACAGGTGCAGGAATACCAGAACAAAATGGAAAGGCCTGCTTTTGGTGTCTGTTTTTCCATCCATTCCTAAGAGAAGGTAACATAGGCCTACTGTTTATCAAGAACATTTGACACTATCGAGTGTTCTAATCTACCTATAAGATTTTTTAATTTCCAAAAAAATTCCAATTCACTAAACTATCCATTTTTTCTCCTATGAATGTGTTATTTTCAATGTTTCCTTCCTATTCCTAAACAGTTCCCGAACCCATGCTCAGCTTCTTCCTGCTCCGTCCTCTGTCAGTCAGTGACTCATTCACCCCTAGGGTTTAACTTTTACAGTTTTCCAAATATCTCCCTCTGAGGAGATGCCTCTTCCATCATTAATGGCTACCATAACACTTGCCAAACAGTGACAATAAAATTGATGTGCCTTGACTGAACGAATGTGTACCACTTTTCTGATCAGACTGGCCAGTGTCCCTGCCTTACCTTCCAAACTAAGTTCAAAGCTCGTATCTTGGTATTCAGGTCCATTCACCCCACCTTTCCAGGCTAATTCCCCACTTCTCTCACGTGTTACCCCTGTGTTCCCACTAAATGAACAGCTTCCGTTCCTGGAATTCCTTGAATAAACTATATTTATTTGCCTGCCTGGGTGTGTTTATTTATACCATTCCCCCTTCCCCTGTTGACAACAATTCTGCCAACCATTTTATTGCAGTTCTAGGGGATAGAGAAAACATGGCCCTTTCTTCTCTTCCAAGGTTTGGAACCAATTTAGAAATGACACCTGATGGCAAAAAATTGGTTCTCAAAATGTCTGCTTTATTACAATCAAAGCTTATCAGAAAACTGTGCTTAGATGTACAACCTGAGCAGACTGCTAACACCACTCTCCCAGTCCACGGATGTCTTCCCTGGCAGAGGAGTAGCCTGCCAAAGTCAGCTTCCCGCCTGGCTGATGAGAGGTTGTTGCCCCTGGGCAGCCTGAAGCAGAGAACATAAATGTCATTGATCTGATCAGGCTTAATTTCTTTTTCCAAACTCACAAAATAGACACGTCACTCCTGCCCCTCTTCACTACCCAGGACCAGTGATTATGGAGGTGGGGGTCGGCATGGCAGTGGGTGGACCATGGAGAGATTGGCCAGAAGTATCACCTTAGCTCAAGTCCCTCTGCACGGAAACGTGGGACCAGGCATTTTTAGGAAGCTTTCTTGACTCTGCTTATTTACAAAAAAAATGACTTCTTCTCTTTGTACTCCCAGGTTAGTAGGTTATATCTCTCCCATAGAACATGTATAGTGGTTCAGTTATTAATATTATCTATTCATCATATATACTTAGTCTATTTTGGCTGCTGTAACAAAACACCATAAACTGAGTGGCTTATAAAACAACAGAAATTTGTTTCTTACAGTTCTGAGGGCTGGGAAAGTCTGAGATCGAGGCACTGGCAGAGTCTGGTGAGGACCCACTTTCTGGTTCATAGATAGCACCTATTTTCTGTGTCCTCACATGGCAGCCAAGGGCCATGAGGGGTCTCTCTCAGGCCTCTTTTATAAGGGCACTAATCCCATTTGTGAGGGATCTACCTTCATGACTCAATGACCTTCCAAAGTCCCCCGTCTCTTACCAACACCTTGGCAGTTGGGATTTCAACATATGAATTTGGAGGGATATAAACACTCAGACCACAGCACATACTTATTGGGTTTTTATTTTAGATTTTATTAATAGTTGGTGTTTAAAGGGTATCTTGGTATTCCTAACAACTATTATTTAACTTCTCTAGCAATAGTCTCAATAAATCCCTGGGGAACAAAAAATGAGTGAGTGAGTGAATGAATGAAGGAAAACATCAACCTATAATGTTTTAGGACAAAACTCAAGCTTGTACCTTCTTTTATTTACACAATATTGTTTTCATATGTAATATTTAGAACTATTACCAAAACTTGCAGTGGAGACTAAAAATAAAAGGAAAAGTTCAAGAAGTATATTGGAACTTAAGAGTGAAATGGTAGGAACAAATGGCTGGTGGGATAAGGAGCAGAAAACATTTATTTGCATATTCTCAGCTCTACAAATTTGCTAGCTTCACATTTTTTGGGAAAAAAATATGTTCAAAAGAATGCCTTTGCAAAATGCATTGAGGAACATCTACAGCTGCTGGTTTCCCATACTCAAACTTCAGAACTTTCTGACCTAGTGATAAAGATCTTCTACAAAGTGACAGTTTCCTAAAGACAGGAAATATTTTACTCTGCATTATTCAAATGCCTGGGAATACAATATATTTGATATATATTTGCAAATGAATAAAAAAATCTAATAAACACAACCAAACGAGTTCATTTTTATGCTAGTTATGTATTACAGAGTAACACGGTACTTTAGATTTTAATAGCTAAAAACAGCAAACATTGATTCTTTCACAGTTTCTGTGGGTCAGGAATTCAGGCACAGCTTGGCTCAGTGCCTGTGGCCCGGTTCTCTCACAAGGCCGCAATCAAGGTGTCGCTGCCGATGGGGGCCGCACTGATCCTAAGGCCCAAGTGAGTGAAGACTCACTTCCAGAATCGTTCATATGCTGTTGGCAGGTCTCATCCTTTGCCGGTCATGACTGGAGACGTCAGTCCTTTGCCATGTAGTCCCTCCATGGAACTCCCCACCACGTGGCATCCTGGTTCACCAAGAACAAGGGCTCAGACAGAGACAGAGACAGAGAGAAAGCAAGACAGAAGCCACAGTCTTTTCATAACCTAGTCATGGAAATGACATCTCATCACTTTATCATATTTATATTCTTTTAGGAGCAAGTCCCCAGGTCCAGCCAGTCTCAAAGGGAGGAGGTCACACAGGGAGTGAATGTCAGGAGGCGGGCATCTTTTGGGGCTGCCTGCACAACCTTCTTTCCTTACTTGTCTGGATATGTCCTGTTTGTCTTTCCCGAGACAACTGAGAAATCTCCTCTCCCGGGAAGCTCTCCCTGACCTTCCCTGTGCAGTTGAGCACCCTCCTCTCTGTCCACAGCACTCCGGGGCTTGCCTCTGTCCGGCACTCGGAACTGCACAGGGGCACGGTGAGCACTGGTTTCAGGTGTTGCTCCCTCTGTAGGCTGTCATTCCTCAACAGCCGGATCCCGCCTCGCTCACAGTGCCATGCCTGCTTCATAGCACTGACCACAGGCTTCACCGGCATTTGTCATTATGGAATCATAAATTGCAGTTGCAAATAACACTTTTATGAAGCACACATATAGGAAACAAATATTGCAAATAATATCACTAATGTGGTATCAGTAATCATCTACAATATTTAAGTACTGAGGTACAACATTTTCCTTGCTTTGGGAATTTGACATTTAATAAAACATTCATTAGTTGAAATTGCTTACTTCAGCTGCAATTACACAGATGACTTTTGAAATGTGTAAAGTAGATCTTTTATTCTTCACGGATATAACTTTGGATCTGACACTCCCACAACTGCACAGATGGTGGTGTTGCTCCAGTTGCACCTGGTCTACTGCCTAGATTATTGCCAATAATGCTTTGGTTTTCTTTAAATATCCATTTGCTGCTACTTCTTTGTTTAATAATAATTTATCAGGGCTCTATTAAAGGGCCCTGGCACTGTGCTATGTTCATGACATTCATAGTAGACTAAAACATAGTTTCTAGTGTAGGAGACAAATGTTTCCTAAAGAGACAACTCATGAGCTGGATTTTGTGTTGTGACAAAAACTTAGGGGAACAGAGCTGTCTTCTAGTTCAGGAACTCTGAGGCATTTGTGTTACAAGGCTGAGGTCTGCACACCAAATGCAACATGAATACTCTGAGCAGAAGATAAACCTAAAAGTCTAGCTCAGGGTCTCAGTGGACCACAGAGCAACTCTGACACTTCCTCCTAAGTCATTGCAGCGTAGGAGTTCGAATTCCACATTCATCCTCTAGAGCAGATTCCCAGGAGAGGAACATGAAGACAGTGCAAAAACACAGAGAAACCATGGCTGTGTGGCACCAATGTGTTAGCCTGAGTTACATGGTAATTTCTACTGATTCAATTTCTACTGAATAATTTCCACAATTAAAAATGACTCCAGGCACTTATGCATGGGAAAATCTTAGAAAGTGATACAACTGTTTGTTTTACCTTGTTAGTAGGCAAAGAAAGCATATGAAATCAGCTGTTGGTGGAATTCTGACAGCAGGGAATGTCAGGGCCCGGCATTTCTGTCATGCAAAGGAGCAACAAACAGAGGACAGAACATGTCAAGAGATAATCTGTCCTTATTCTACATGTTACCTAACATACTCATTTTTACCTGATGTTCGTACACACCTGTAATCTGAGAATCGGGAGTGTATGTTTGATAGGGTCATATTTTCTAGGTTAAAGGAACAGAGAGCATAAGCAGTCCTAGGAATTCGAAATGGCAGATGACACGTGCATGTTTGTGAGTGTGTGTGCGTGTGTGTGTGTGTATAACACAGATTGAAAGAGCGACAGAAAGAGAAGAGAGAAAGAGACAGAGATGAGAGAATACAAACCAACTCTGAAAGCCCTTGAAATACATTCTGAGTGAATAAACATCACCTGTGAAAGAAACAGTGAGACTGTTGATACTTGGGAGGAACTAAAAACAGTTGGGTGCATCTGGAGCATTTGGAGGACTGGCAGCGGACACAGCAGAAGCTAGTGATAAAATGCTGGATGTCTTAAACCCAAGTCCTTGAACTATGTCCTGGAAGGTCCTGATTTAATAAGGCTGCACTTCTCAATATAAAAAGGAAAGATGATGTTAATAAGCCATATGTGGGGAGAAAAGGAATTCTCTGTGACCAAGTTACTTCAGTAAACATATTTCTTAACTACATTAATTTCAAGACTCTTTAATATTCCAATATGTGCCCCATTTCCTAAATTTATTTTGCAACAGAGACTTTTTCTTGGGGAGCAGGGGTTACAGGATCTCAAAGGACCAATGTCCCACAAAACATACTTTAGAAAATCTTGTTGAAAAGCATTGCAGAAATGCCTGGATCCTTGGTATGGTTTTTTAAATCTAATTCACAGTATGACATTGGGAAAATAAGTTCATTTCTTCAGGCTTTTTCTCTTTGCTTGTGAACTAAGGAGGTAGGAGAAAATTAAGTAGTCTCTGTGATCCCTTCTAGCACTAATATTCTACTAGTCTATGGAAAATATACTATAATCAGCCTGTCTGGAATATATTAATAAATATCAAGCTTGAGGTAAAGTTTCACTCATGAGGATTAAATCAGTGACAAGTAGCATATTTAAGAAAAAAATATATATAATCAACTTGAACATTCTAATAATGGTTTAGTGCTCATTGCTTAAAGGAATGATTTTTAACAAGGTCATGATTTTAAAGGCTAATGTTCATTTTTGCCTCAACCGTAAGTAAGAACTAGAACCTAGAGTATATAGGTCAATACATTCTGAGACGTATTTCAGTATGTGCTCACCAAATCAATTAGACTTTTTAAATGAAAATGAAAACCTCTTTAAGTTCAGGCCATAGTAGATAAAATTAGCCTACTCAGTAAAAGATGGAAGAACCATGTGCTTATGATTAATAATCTTCCCAGCATGTCGAAGTGGTAAGAGAAAGAATGAAGACTTTTCCAAATGGCTTAGTCTTTTTTGGACTTTGGCTTGATCTGTGCTTGTATTTATTTCCTTAAAATCTAAGATATAAATTAAGCTTATTTTTATCATTTAGACACCATCAACTATTAAGCCAATAGAACATGGGCACTTTTGATTTCCATGAATTATGCAAGATAGGTATTTCTTTTTGCATTTTATAGACTAGAAAACCAAGGTTCAGAAGTCCTAGGGATCGTACCCAAGGTCCTAAAATGTGAAAAGTTGCAAACTCGGAAATACAATTTAAGTCTTCTCAGTACGCTCTCCATTATACCACATTTTCTAAAAGAGATAACCACATAGATAGTATTTCTCAAGGAAATGTATATATAGTGCATAAAATTCCTCCTATGTAATGCAAACTATTATTGAATTTTTTAAATGTGTTCTAAGATCTTACTATAAGAATACAGTCAGTTTTTACTAAGTATTAATAGCATTGGGGTTTGTATTACATAGCAGAATTGAAATCATAATGGCTTGAAACTTCTTGCTCTTTGGCACCAGGTGGGACTAGGAAGGCATGTGAGTGAGCAGCAGGTGTGAGCCATATAATTATTCCCTTTATGAAGTCATTTTCACAAAGGGAAGTTGGCTTTTGTCATAGCTTTGATTCTTCTCAAAGCAGATTCTGGGACTAGGACCGAGGTCGGCCTGGGACTAGGAGGTGGTTTATTTGGGAGTTTACCCTGGAAATCCCAAGTGGAAGAGTGGAGATAATGAGACACCTCTTGGTGCATGGGAATGACAGGGCTTTTATTCACTGACTTCTGTCCCGCATGGGTTCAGGTGGCCTGTGAGGATATTAACTCTCACACAGGTCCCTGTTGCACTTGTGCGTAGCCAAGTCGGTGCCCTTTGAGCCCAAAAAAGTCTTGAGGTGGGAAGCTGTCATGGTGCTTGAAGTGGCCAACCTCAATTGCAGCTGAACTCAGAAGTATGTCGAGGGGACAAAAAAATATGTATAAAGTTATGTTTCCTTATTCATGGGCATCATGGCTGTAAGGCAAACTGCATCAGTCAGGATAGTTTTGGCTGTCAGTAGAGCAACATTCTTTGAGCAAAGGCCGCTTGAATTAGCGTTCTGAGGATGGGGGTGTGTCTCATGGCACACGAGGCCAGAGAAGGGCCCAGGAAGGACATGAAACACTAACAGGCTCTCATTCATTCTGTCTCTCATTTGGCTTGCCTCACTGTGCCAGTGTGTCTCTCTCCCCTTCCTACACCACACACACACACACACACAGATAAGCTTTTTCTGTTTTCTTGTGCACCTTACATGTTCTTGGGCTCACTGTGGGAAGACTGACCTCTCTCTTCTAGTAACTTCTAGTAGCACTTCTGTATTCCCCGTCAAGGGACCCAGGTGGCCCACATGAGTGGGAGTGGCAGAAGTAGGGTGTGCAGTGCCCACACCAATGAGCACAGGAAGAGCTGAAGAGTTAATTCCACGTGTAAATGCACCACAGCACCAATCAGAGCACATCAATATCCTACCAACTGACCAAGTACAGTGGTAAATGGGAATGTCTTCTGTTTTTGTTGTTGTTGTTGTTGTTGTTTTTAAATGATACATATTAGATGAGCCCAACACATGCAATATAGAGGCCATCTGGAAACTGCTGGATAAACAGAAGAACAGAGTCAGGTCACAGGTCTGAAACTCTCTTTTATGATAGGAAGTAGAATAATGTGTAAAAAGTTATGCTAATCATAAAATGAAAAAGAATATGTCCATTTTAGAATCAAACAGCCCAGAAAAAAAATGTGAGTATATCAGCATTGTCTGTCTACATTATACTCTTGAGATCTTATGGATTCTGAGTTTAATGACACCATGTCATGAAAAATGATACTGCAGAATTTGGATTGTTTTTATACACGTGGTTCTCAGTGAAAAATCAGCTATGCCTTTCCCAACGCAAATAAAAAATAGCTAATATATTTGACTAATATTTATATGTATTCTGGTGATCTATTTTGGCTTTCTAAAGTGAGCCCAGCATATTAAGACAGAAATTAGCCTTCCTTCCTTCCTCCCTCCCTCCCTCCCTCCCTCCCATTATACATTTATCTGTTCATTCATTCATTGATCTTACTGTAACACAGGCACTGTGCTACACTCTCCACATAAGCAGTTGATACCAGAAAGAGGGTCTTTGCCCTCTTGGCTATATCCATGAGGCTACAACATAACATTGTGGCATTTTCATAGAATTATTCCCATCACAGTCTATTTAATGATCAAAGTAACAGGTTTTTTTTTTTTTTTTGGTTTTGGTTCATTTGTTTGTTTGTTTGTTTTAAATCAAATTATTATGGTTATGTTACCAACTTTTTTCAAAGGAGAAGCCAGGGAATCAGGAAAGTTGAAGCTTAATAAAAACAAAAGCGAAATATATTTGTATATTTTTCATGTGTTAGGCCTACAGATTTCCATAAAATAAAATTTTAATTCCTAGGCAATTTTATCATTAGATATTTCAAAGAGGACATAAGTTTACCTGCTGTCAACTGAGCATAAAATGATGTATGCTGGATAAAATGATTTTTTTTCTATTTTCATAATGTTCTATTATGTTTCTGAACACAGAAAAAAAATTCCAATTGCTAAGAAATTGTAAGACTCCCCCAGGGGTGATAAGTTTCCTGTCTGAAAAGAGTTTAGCTGTCTCTCTGGTTATCAATGTTAACCTATTTATTCAAGAAAGATCTAGAATGTTATTCTGAATAATCAGCATATTCAGCAAATTACTAATGATAACGGGGATGGCAGTGATCATAGTGGCAATGACAAAAATAACACCTCACTTTTG
>CAUYSK010064484.1:0-15492 GCA_963575035.1 Avahi laniger | reverse complement strand
TAATAATAATAATCCTTTACGTGTACATAGTGATTTTCTTTATTTATTTGCAGTTTTTTATTCATAGGCCATAAAACAAACCGCACGATTCAGTAGTTTTTAGTGTATTCACAAAGTTGTGTAACCATCACCATTCCTTTTTTTTTTTTTTTTTTTTGAGACAGAGTCTCACTCTCTTGCCTGGGGCGAGTGCCGTGGCGTCAGTCTAGCTCACAGCAACCTCAAACTCCTGGGCTCAAGCGATCCTACTGTCTCAGCCTCCCAAGTAGCTGGGACTACAGGCATGAGCCACCATGCCCGGCTAATTTTTTTTTTTATAGATATATTTTTAGCTGTCCAATTAATTTCTTTCTATTTTTTGGTAGAGATGGGGTCTCGCTCTTGCTCAGGCTGGTCTCGAACTCCTGAGCTCAGAACGATCCGCCCACCTCGGCCTCCCAGAGTGCTAGGATTGAATTGAACTATTGAATTGTGATGAACTGCTTACTTACTTTTGCCCCATGAGGCTAAGGATTCTCCCAGGACCCACTGGCTGGCACTTAGTAGCTGCTCAATAAATGCCCGACAGGGGAATGGTCCTCCTTGAGAGGCAGTGAGTCTCTATCACGCAGATTTTCATTCACACAGAGCTGACCCCCCATCTGGCAGAGACCTTGGGGGGTGGGGGAGGAGCTGAAGAATACTGAAAATGACACACGTGCCCCAGAATGGTTCCTTCTGACATGGAGATTATGGGGTAATGACTCCAGCAGGAGGCTGGAGGGCGGGGTCATTGAAAATCAGCCAAGGATCAGTGAGCTGATCACTTGATGTCAGTTTGGTTCAAAGCAGTTTATGCTCAGGAAGATAAATGAACTTAATCACAAAGCAGCAATAGGCCAGGGATCACCCTGGTTCTCTTGTTCTCCAATCCAAAGCCAGCTTCTCTTACACCCACCCCTGCATTCCTGGGTATTTGCCAGGACTGTCTGGACTCACCAGCATAGAGAGGCCCCACCAGCCTTGAGGCGAAGCAAGGTTCCCAGCTGCTAACTCCCTGAACATCTTTAGGTAATGGCCCCTGCCACAGGGCCTGGCCAACTCAAGCTGTTGTACCCAGTGCCCGTTGTGTGCCAAGCTTCAGGTGAACAAAGTCTGACTTTTCCCAGCCCACTGGCCTCATAGGCCATTAAGACAGGGGACAAACCAGGTTTCCAGCCTGTGGCTGCCAGTGGTAATTGATGTACCAGCTTTTCAGAAGGCCAGCATCGATGTGTGTACTTGCAGGATAGGCCAGAATTCATATAATGCCCTGAGCTCCAGGGCAGATGGCATTCAGAGCCTACAAGAAGGCTGCTTGGCTTTCTGCAGTCTACCTCTGAAGCACAAAAATTTCCAGAATGTCTTCACAATCCCCAAGGATAGGAGAATCCAGAGCGTGGATGGACCCATACCCCCTTCCCCTCACCACTACCCCATCTCCAGGGAGATGAGTTTGAGGGGCACGGGCCCTCCGGGTCAGAGTGTCTAGTGTGGGCTGGGGGCAGGAGCCCAGGAGTGCAGCATTCAACCTGCTGTTGATTAGTCGTGTGACCCTGGGCAAGTCCCTTTCCCTCTCTGAATCTCAGATTCCTCCTGTATAAATGAGGGAGAGCAACTAGAACAGTGTTTCCTCACCTCGGCTATGAATCAAAATCGTCTTGTGGTGGCAGGACAAAGGAACTCGAAAATACACAGATTCCTGGGTCCCATCCCAAAGCTCCTAAAACAACCTGGCTCTCCAGGGAGGAGAGGTTAGAGAGGCCTACTCAAGCCTTGGCCCCCAACCTTGGCCCCCATCAGGGAGCCTTCATGTTCCTCCCCAGCCCCTTCCCCTGAGAAGCTCCTTGGTATGCAACCTGCCCAGCCACACTCCATCTCCTTCCAACCTTTCCGCCTCGTTGGGCCAGGGCTGGAGTAAGCCATCCCACCCCTCTCTCCAAAGAGCTCTGGAGCATGAAGCACTGGTTAGTGAGCAGTTTATTACCCATCAACCTGTCCCCAGCTTCCCAGCACTGCTCCAGCCTGTGCACAATCTAGACACGTCTTCCCTCCAGCCAGTTCTGGCACCCAGCCTGTCTCCACCCCATCCCATCCTCCACACTCTCCCTCCCCCAGCCCTCCAAGGCAGCACCAGGCCCAGGGGCCACGCCTCAGCAGGGAGGGAAGACAGGGAAGCAAGCAGGAGTTGGGGAAAGAGGAATCAGAATTGGCCCCAAGCTTCTGGAGCCACCACCACAGGAAGGAGGGAATGTGGGCTGGGGCTGTGGTTGCCAGACGATGGTTCAGGCAGGAGGATCTTCTCCAGGAGGTGCAGGGAAGCCACTCAGGTCTCGGCCAATGATCTCACTCACTGTAAAGGAGGGGCAGTTGAGAGACTGGGCTAGAGGCGGATCCCCTCCTTTTCCAGAGACCCCCCATCCATTTCAGGCAGGGCTTAGTCTAGGGCGTCTCTAGGCTCCTCCTCCACTGGGCCTCAGTTTCCCCAACATATCTTGACACCTGGCCCTAATCAAATCTTGCCCAGCTCCATCCACATGGGTTCCCAGGCCCCCATCTCAGCCCTTCCCTGTTGGTTTTGCCTGTGATGTCAGGACAGCTGGTATCAGCAGGGCTGGAGATGGGTGTAGCCAGTGCAAGAAAGGAGAGGCAAAACAGGAAGGCTATCATCACCAAACCTGACCACAGGCACCATGTTTAAGGGAAAGGTGAGGCACAGGGAAGCGTGCTTGATTGGGACCTCAGCAAGCCCTGCCACTGCCCCTCTCTGAAACTCAGTGCCTGACTTTGCAAACTGAGGGAGCTAAATGGAATGATCCTGAAAGCAGTTCTAGTTCTGAGATTTTGTGACTTGGGGCAGAGGCAAGAGAAAGACTGAAGTAGGTATTCCATGCACCCTTCTGAATTATGTTAACTGGATTCAAGTGGCCACATGCACCAAGGACTTGCTTCCTGGGACTCTCCAACTGGCCCTGAGACCAAGGATGCCCAGTCTCTGGGAAGCCACACTCCACCCTCAGCAAACATGCAGAGCAATCTCTCGCACACACTCACACCCACAGCCCCCAATCCCACACCCACCTTCCTCCAGCGTGATACCCTGGATAGGGACACTGTCTCGGAAGCCGCTGCTGTAGCCACCCCTGGATTTCTCCTGCTCCGAAGCCCCCTCCCCAGGGCCATAGTTTGGCCCTACCTCATTGTATCCCTCAGCAGGTAGGGGATGCACACCACTTTGGGAAGGGAAGGGGCCTTCAAGCGGTGGGGACCCAGGAAGAGGAGGCCGAAAGGGGGCTGGAGGAGGGAAGGGCAGCCCCAGGGAAAAAGAGGAGCCCCGCCCTCCATAAGGGTCACTGGGGAAGGGGCGGGGAAGGAAAGAGACTGGAGGTGGGCGGGCACAACCTGTGGTACCCCCAGTCTCAGGGAACATCCGCAGGCCTGGTCTGTAGGATGGTGGGGGCCCCGTCTGGGGGTACAGAGGGGGCGTGCCATAGCCGAAGCCTTCTGACAGGTAAGGAGCTTCGTAAGCAGGGTCTTCATGGGGATAGGAGGGGTAGGGGGGCCTGGGTGGTGAGAAGTCCATGTCAGTGCCAAAGGGGGGGCCCGATGCTGAAGGGAAGCCCCGGAGAGATGAGTCTGGTAGGGGCTCCTCCTTGCAGATCACTGAGAAGATGGAAGCAGGAGGACACGCTGGTGAGAGGCCTGGCAGTCTCCCCACTGCACACCTTCCAACCACCAGCTCCTCCCAGGTTCCATCCATGCCTCGGCCCCTCACAATGGGGGCACTGCTTCCCTCTGCCCCAGCCTCCCCATATCCCTATACCCCAACATGGGCTGTCCTAGAGCGCACCAGGCAGGAACTTGAAACTCTGGGTAGGACTGCGCTTCCTCCGCCCATTAGAGACATAAAAGTAGACCTGGACTGGCCGGGACACCCGCTTGTTGCTGTACTCGGGAACAGTCAGGGTCAGTGTCACCTGAGGAAGAGAGAAAATGAGGCAGGGCACCCTCAGGGATCTAGGCTCAGCTCACTCTTTCCAAGGGCCTAAACTCAACCTCCTAGCTTCTTCCATTTGCTAAGGAACAAAGTTCATTCCCTAGAGACGAACCTGATTCCAGAATGGCCACACTGCCTCCTCCAGAAAAGAACAGGCAGCTCTGGAGTCCACTCCCATGGACAAGGGGACTCAGTTGAGAATCTCCTGACTTCTCCCACCCCTGCCCCCTGGGGGCTACCCTAGTGACACTGGTACCTCATTGCTCTGCAGTCGGTTCACCGTGGCCTCCTCCTCCCACTGCAGCTTCCCATCTGTACAGGGGAACAGACAGCTCCAGCCCAACTCTAGGGCCCCACCCCTACCCCAGTCCCCTGTAATTTCCCCTCCTGCTATAGCCAAGACCAAATCCAGAAGGCCCTTAGAAGGTCTGCACACAGAGGAGCCCACTGCACTTTTACTTGACAGGATGGAAGAGTCAGGGTTTACAACTGTTTCCAAGGTATAGGGAAGCCAACTGAGACCCAGGGAAATGGCAGGACCAGCCCAGGGACCAGAAGGAGTTAGTGACAAAAGCAACTCTTGAACTCTCCTATCCAACTCCAAACATCACCTCCCATGATAATGCTGGAAGGGAAGATCAAAGGTAGGAAAGGGTCCTAGCTTGATGCAGGGCAATGAGACCCCCAAGTCTCATGACCCGGAACCTCTGGAGATGCTCTGACATGGTCACAGAGTGCTAGATTCAGATATAGGGGCTGATGCTGGTGAACAGGGTTTAGAGAGGGCAAAGGTCTCAGGTTGGTGGCTGCACCTGGAACCCTCAGTCTTCCCTTCCTCTTCCCCTGCAGCTTCATCTTGGGGTACCGCACGGGCTCTATTAATCACAGCGGTGCCTGCAGGCCCATAACTCAAGAGGGGCCCCAGCAGGAGCTATGAGGGTATAAGTCACCTCACATGCCCTGTCTACATGGAGGTAGGTTATCTCAAAGCAGACTCCTCTTTAATAAATGGAATGTGTATATCTTATAGTTGTTCAGCATCCTCATCATTTTAGATTGCTGTTACACCCATCTCCCCCCAGGAAGAAGACAGAACAATAGGAAGAGTAGTCTGTCTGTCTCATTTTACAGATAACTAAAGCTCAACTGGCCAGTTGAGTGATAGTGCCAGAGATCTTTTGCCTGCCAGTTCCAAGCTCTCCCTGCCTGGCCTCCCCTCCCCAGTGGGTACTCACCAGGGCCCCTCTCAATGAACACCACCTTGGAGTCTGGCAGGAAATTGGAGCCAGTCAGTACTACTTCCTCCCCTCCTCTCACGGAGCAGGCACTAGGGCTGTAAGCCTCCACCTGGGGCAGCTCCTGGGCTGAGCGCTGGGCTGCAGAGCAGTACAAGGAAGAGGCCTGGCTGGCTGGGCGTGGAGGGGGCAGCCTCCTCTGCCCCGCCCTCTTTGGAATAACTGCCACAGGGCCCAGGGGGAGCCCTCCTCAGTGGCAGACACACAAGTAAACCAATTGTATCCATGGGGTCACACAGACCTTGTAAGGGGCCACTCCCGGAGCAGAGACAGAGGTGAACAGGGTAGGCCAGGGAGTTACCAAACAGTACACAGGGCCACCCCAGGGGCAGAGAGGGTACAGAGTTACTCTGGTCCAGCCCAGAGACAGAGTCTACGGCAGGGACAAACTAAAACATCACCCCCTCCACTCCCCCATCCATGGTAGGAATAAGGGCTGGGTCCTCTATAGGGCTATCCAGGACAGACAGGGCACAGGACACTGCAGAGGAGGTGGGCAGACAGACACACCCAGACAAAAGAGTCGCAAGAGACAGAGAGATGGCCCAGGGCCTCTTTGCTCACAGCACTCGATGGGCACTGATGCTGTCTGCACCGAGATGACCTTCCCGCCTCCCTGGGGCACGTGTACGCGGAACACCAGCCGCACGCGTGTGTTTTTTCGCCCGATGTCCGTCTCACCCTTCCGAAGCTCAATGTCTGAGTTCCGAAGTTTCAGGATTCCAGCACAGTCAATGCTGAAGGCAAAGGATGGATGGCAAGCCCTCCTAGCTGAAGCCAGAACGGTGATACATCCTAAAGAGGGAAGCCCCTGCCCTCCATCCAAAGTCCTGAATGACCTTCTAAGGGTGCCTTAGGGGCTATTTTCTAACCCAGAGTGGGCCTATCCAGGGTGCCCCCAGCCCCAAAAGTCCTCTTCAAGGTAGTAAGAAGGCATGAAGCCAGCTCCTAAGGATGATGTTTAGCTCTTCTGGGAAAAGGAAGACGTGGGCTAGCTTAGGCCCAATGGAGAAGGCTAGTCTAAAGTCTGCAGACCGAGGGGAAGCTGCGTGGGAACTTACTTGGCCGCCATGTTGTTCTCAGGCAGCAGGGTCATCTCCAACACCTTGGTGCCACTGACTACGGCTTCATAGCTGGCCGTGGCCACCATCTTGCCCGTGATACGGTGCACCTGGTAGAAGGCATGAGGCCTCAGGTTCCTTTCATCTGCGGTGCCAATGAACATCTGTAGGGTCAGCGGCTTTTCACTGTAGCCTAGGAGCTGGCAGAGGAAGACAGAGGCCACCTAATTGAAATCCACACAGTCTCATCCTTTACCCATCTCTGGATTTTCAGTCCACCAGAGGGTGGGGATGGTGAAAGATAAAGGATATCCTGGAAGGGAATCCCTGGGGAACTGGGAACCCGTTGTGGAGAAAACGTGGCCTGGAGTTCACAGTGTTATTCTTGGAATAAGGCCCAAACTGGGCTGGGCAAAGGGGGAAGAGCCTCGGAGAGAGACTGGCCCAACTCAGTATACTCAATATAGAGAAAACCTAACTCCCAGTGACTTTTGGCCTCTGCCTAACCCTTCCCCCACATCTGGCAGGCCACCATTTTCCAGCATAGACATGAGGCTGGTGTCCCATGGGATGAGTTGAGTGGGGGTGGAAGGACAGAAGAGTAGAAATTATATCCGGGTCCTTGAAGTACACCCCTCCTCCCCCAAATCCAGCCCCTCCCCCAGGCTGCCTGCAGGACCAGAGCTGAGAGGGAGTGTGGGAAAGGGCAGTGCCATCATTCTGCACAGCTGGAGCCCATCTGCAGAGATCTGCAATGGGAGAGGGGAAAGGATATCAGGCCTGCCCCTGGTCCCTTACCTTGACTACAGGGTGACCACCAGGGGCAGCTTTGACAGCTCCACGGCTGCCCTCTGTCTCATAGTGGGCCCGGTGGTGGGCTCTGGGCTGCACCTCAATCCTCAGCTCCAGCTGCTCATACTGGCTGGGCAGAGGCCAGTCCAGGGGGGGTAGGGCAGAGGTCCTGGGTAGGAAAGAACAGCAGTGATCATCGGCAGCTGCAGACCCCAGTCAGGACCACACTGGGTCTGTAAGGGGGGAGGGGTGTGGATCTAGAAAGAGGAAAGCACAGCAGAAATAAAAAGTCCAAAAGCCCAGAAGCAAGGGGAGATAGGGGATAGAGCCCCTTGAGACGAGGGTATGGAAGATGGCAACAGGCCTGAAACTCCCTTCTTCCCTGCTCTGAGCACAGGGTTTGGGGGTAGGGAGGCTTTGCCTGGATACAGAGGACCCCCAAGTCTGTCCTAAGCCCCAGACCTAGATGGGAAGAGTAAAGAAATGCCACTTCAGAGCAGAAAAGACCTTAGACCTAAAAGCTTTGTTTTAAAAATAAAGAAACTGGGGCTAGCAGCCAGTGACAGAACTCAGGATTGAACACACTGTGCTCCCAGGCCAGTTCCCTTTCCATTGGTTGGGGCTTGACAGGTAGAGTTCCAGGAAGCTAAAGAGTTTCAGGTGGGGCAACTTATCCTGCACTGTGCTCCCAGATACCCAAGGCCAGTGAATCTCAACGAGTAACTGTCCCTCAGGTGATATTTGGTAATGTCTGGACACAGTTTTTATTGTCACAACTAGAGGAGGTGGTACTACTAGCATCCAATAGGTAGAAGCCAGTGATGCTGCTAAACCATCCTACAATGCCCAGCACAGCCTCAACAACAAAGAATTATCCTGCTCAAAATATCAATAGTGCCAAGGTTGAGAAAATCTTGCCCTATGGGAAACCCAGGGGAATGGGTATTAAGGTGTCTTTCCCCTAGAAATTCTTCTGGATGGAGCTAGCTCAGTTTGACATCTCCAGGTTTAGGGTTATTAAATGGACAGGGCTCTTTGAGAGTAGAAGGGGTAGAATGACTGCAAGTTTTAATATGAATTCTTTGACTTGCAAGTATATGCTATTTTATTGAAATTAGCAGCTATACTTTTAAGCCACTAAATGAGGCCCTATAAATTAAGGGGTAGAGAAGAGGGACTTCATGCAACAGAGTGTAGGGCTGGCACCGTCTAAAGGACCAGAGCAGAAGGCCGAAATCCATCCCAAGTTTCACACCTAGCCACATGCCACCACAGAGCTCAGGGTGGGGGGCATCCATCCTATAGGAACTGGGTTGGGGGGACCCTTTCTCTAACTGGCCCACTGAGAGCTATTGCCCATTCTAAATCATTGGTCCAGAGGGGACATTTTTTTTCCAAATTCTAATTCCTTAAAACCAGGTAGGTGGTAGCTATCATGCAGGTTGCAGATTCTCTTTTGAAAGGCAGAGGGCATGAAACTAAGACCTTTCTTCCAACCCATCCCTCAATCCTCCTGCTCCCCTAGTGAGATGGCTGGAGAGAGCGGTGGTGCCGGGCGCAACCCTCACCTGAAGATGGGGCTGTGTCCCCCAATCCGGGCCTTGGACCAAGCAAGTGGGGATGGCACCACCAGGTAGTCCATGCCAGCCACCTCCTTCTGGGGACCCCCAGAAGGAGCCACAGACTCCTCTGCTCCCGAGGGCAGCTTCCCATTGCATGGGGCAGGCTCCTCAGATCGAGGCAGGGCCACCGCCTGCTCACTGGAAGTCCGCCGTGTCTTCTGGGGGATGCTCTCAGCTGGTGGAGCCCCCACATAGTCAAAGGGACCAGGAGAGCCAGGGTCTCGGGCCAAAGGCAATGGGGGTGGGGGAGGTGGCTCAGACCCCTCTTCCCCCAGGCTGCCACGACGGGACAGAGCTGGGGAGGCCGAAGACGGGGTTCCAGAGCTGGAATAGCGCCGCTTGCCACATGGAGAGGCAGGCCGGGGGGAGGCTGGGGTGGGCCCAGGAGCACTGAGAAGTAGCCAGCTATCCTCCGGTCCTCGGCCTCCAGGGCTTGGACCATACAGGCTCCAAGGATCCTCGGGGGTCCATGGTCTAGGGGAGGCCCGGGGTGAGGGCAGTGGGGAGCCCAGGCCAAAGCGGGAAGCTGCCTCATTTAGCTCAGACTCCACCTCGTCACAGGCTGCATACAGAGCTGCCTCATCTGAGGCATCGGAGAAGAAGCTCCACGAGGACAGGCTGCTGCTGCCAGGACTAGGGCTGAAGAAGGCCCCCCTGCTCTGGCCCCCTGCCTCTCGGTAGCCCCCAAAGCCTTCTGGTGGGGGATAATCTCTGGGTGAACCATCCCCCCAGGCATCAGGGTTGTCCTCCAGCGCAGCAGGTGGGTCAGGCGTTGGAGAGATGGAGGTGATGCGGATGCTGGGACACTCAAGAACACGACCGCCCCCAGTGCCCCCAGCACCCCCTCCTGGCCCCCCCAGCCTCACAGACCGGGCAGGCTGGCTCTCCCAGGTGCCAGGTGAGGGGGCTGGGCGCGGGGGTGGGGAGTGCATGCCAGGACGAGAGGGTGGAGGTCGAGGAATACCAATAGGGGCAGGGGGCTCCCCCAGGGCCAGCCGGCAGCATGGTGGGGCATCCTCTGAGTCCAGTTCTGTCAAAATGGGAAAGGAGGGCAGAGGAAGATGGGGAGAGAGAGAAGCAGGTGAGATGTCTAAGCTCCTTGAGTAGCCAAATCCCAAGTCCTGCTATATTCCCCTCCTCAGCAAGGATGAGCCTCTGAGGAGACCTTCTGAGTCACATGACAAAAACAAAGTTGGACCTCAAAAGACGGAGGAGAGAGAGGCAGGGGTGCCAGGCCTTTTCCCACTCTTCCCTGGATCCTGGGACCTAGGGCACCCGACAGGGCGGGCCTTAAGGTGAGGGAGGTGGGTTGAGACCGGCTGGAGCTGGGCCTGGAGGCGTGCTTAGCTAGGCGCTGGGCTGGGCTGGGGGCGACTCACACATGAACCCAATTAGCAGCGGTTCCCAAACCCCCAAACGGCGCTGGCAGGAGCCCCAGTTGCCATCGCAACTGTGGCCAAGGAGGGGGGGCTCCAGGGCTTTGGTGACGAGGGGAGGTGGCTCCTCCCTTGCTCCCCCCAACTTGGGGCGGGGGTGCAGCCGAGAGAGCGAAGCGTGCCGAGCCCAGCCGGGGGAGGGGGGACGGCGGGCAGTGCGGATTCGTGAGAGCCGCGGCCGCCGCCCCCGGCTCGGTCCCCGCCATCTGCCTCTCATTGCGGCCAGACGAAGGAGGGGGAGGGGCGCCCTGGCGCGGCCTGAGAGCGCCCCCAGCTCCGGGCGTCCAGTTAGCTGGACCAGGGCTCGATCCGCAAGGGGCAAGCTCCAGAGTCGAACCTCCCTTTCCCCTGGCGGTGCCCTGTACTCTTGGGGCCGCCTTTCCTGCCCGTCCCCCGTTTCAGTGACAGTCGGCCCAGCCGGGAGGCGGCGCGCAGCCAACGGCACCCCCACCCCCACCCCAGTCACGACCTAAAAAGGAGAAAGTGGTGCCCGGGCCCCCAGCCTCACTTTCGCAGACCAGCGAGCCCCCGGACCCCCCTCAACGTCTGACCCCCTTATCCCCCACCCCAAGCTCGATACCCTAAATTCCCCAGACTCAGGATCCCCAGGCACTTCTCTCAGTGACCCCAAGACCCCTTCCCAGCCCCGCACTAACCTTCCCCCGACCCCCCCGCGCCCAGCGGGGGGGCTTCCTTTTCCTCCCCGAACACCAGCTTAAATTCCAGCTCCTCATCCTCGCAGCTTGCTGCCCCCATGGATCCGGCCAGAGCCCCCTGGTCCCGGCCTGCGTGGGAGGGGGGAGCTCTGGAGCCTGCTGTATCTTCACCCGGGTGGCTCCCTCCCTCCCTTTCTCTGAGACGCCCCCTCCTCCGCCGCTGCCGCCTCCCTCCGGACGCCCCCTCGTTATTATAGAAACTTTTCCAAACTTTTTTCCCCCAAACTTCTTCAAAGCGGGCCCCCCCCAGCCTGTCCCTGATTGGCTGCCCGGGATGCTCCAGCCCCTCCTCCAGGGATGAGATGGGAAAACCACGCGCCCCTCGTCCTCCCCCACCCTCCCTCCCTCTATCCTCTCTCGAGTCCCTCCCCCTCAAAAAAAAAAACTGAATTGGAAAACGGTCCCTCAAGCACGTTACGACCCTAGTGATGCCTATTGGCCCGCAGTTGTGACAATCATCTCCCACGGGAGCCCAACCCCCGCCCCCACCTCTTCAGTGTCAGTTCAGGGCCCAGGGTCCGAGCGCCTTAAAGGGGCCACATCCTGGGCCCCCAGTGTAGAGGGCCCACGAAAGACCCTTCCTTAAGTTTTAAAGACTTGTATAGCCAGCATCTCTCCTCCCCTTTCCCTCCAAGCCTTAGACCAGGCAGGGTCTGGGGTGCAGAGTGGCTCCAGGCTGCTCTGAAGAAGAAAAGGTCATTCCTTCGGAGTCCCTCTCCCGACGCTGTTCTGCCTGGGCCTTCTGGAAGTCTTTGCCGGGCCGAATCAGAGCCTCCGTCCGTCATCCCTCTCCGCAAAGGTGAAGAACATTTAACCAGCCTGGATGCTTCTCAGAGCAGTAGGAGCCAAAGAGCCTGGTGGGGAACTGTTCAAAGGCCCATAGTCCCTGATGGGAGTAAATCCAGGCCAGGCTTTGCGGTGGCCCTTGTCCCAGACACCCAGAGGGGCCATTAATTAGCCTCCGCGGGACGTCAGTTCTCTCCTCCCCAGAACTGTAGTCTGGAATGAATCTCTGATCAGATGGCACCTTGGTCCGGCTCTCCTAAAACTCCTGGCCAGGTTTATTGGAGGCCCAGAGCCTTACGACCTGTTGGGCCCCAAGGCTGGACACCTGTCACCTGGGCGGGGGGAGAAAAGAAGACCCGTACTGGAGTTTCCAGGAAGGGCAGGCATTGAGGAGCCTGGGGTGTGTGAGAGGGAGTTAGACGGGTGATTCATGACTCCGACAGGAGATGCTCGGGGTGGTGGGGTGCGGTTACCATTTTCTCCGACTCATACTGTATGTTTCAAACCCCTCTAAAACGCCGCAGCGATCTCCGATCTCTAAATCCCTCCGGCTCAGGGCAGCGCCCCAACGGCGCCCCAGCCCGGCACCTGAAGTGTTAAGCGACGGCCCCCGGGTCAGACGTTTACAAACACTCAGGAGCCGGGCGGGGACCGCGCCCGTTACTCTAATGAGAAACAGGCTTTGCCGGGCTGGGGGAAGAGGGGAGGGCTGGCCCGACGGGCCAGAGCTTCGCAGCGGCCGAGGCGGCTCCCCTCCCTCCCCTCAATCCTCCCTCGGGCCCGCCCAGGGGACCCCCTCCCCAGCCCCCGGGGACCCCAGTGACGTGCGGAAGCTGACCCGGCTCCAAGCCCAGGGCCGCGACGCAGGAGGGGCGGGACGAAGAGGCCAGGCCGGCGGGGAGAGAAGAATGTTCCGAGAGGCGGCCTGGTTTGATTTTTCTTTTTTCTTTTTTTTTCCCTTCAGTTGGTCTCCTCAGGTTACATTTCCCTTCCAGCTTCATCTCAGAAATAAAGGAAGGAGAGACACGGGCAGGAGAGCGAGGAACACCTCGAGATCATTAACCAGCCTGCACCTAAGACGGGGGCAGAGGAGGTGGGAAGCGGAAGCGAGAAGGGCAGGGGTAGAGACCCCGAAACCAGCCCCGGCTACCCCACACCCTGCCCCTCCCCTCCCCCATCCCACCCCCGCGCGGCACAAGCAGACGCGCACATTCTTTTCAAATGTCATATTTCCTTTGATCCTGGGCAGCGTTTCTCCATGTGTCTGGCTCAGCTCCTGCCCAACCAACCGCCTCCCCCTCTCACCCCGCTTTGTTTTCCCGGAGAACCCTCTCCCTCCTCCTAGCATCTGGAAGGCCCTGAGGGCTGGCATCGGCCTTCACTCCCCATGATGACTCTGGCTTCTCCTCCCAGTGACTCAATTTCCCCTCTACGGGAGTTGGAGGGTGAGGATGGGGGGGAGCAGAGGGGACAGTTGTTGAGCTCAAAAGTGGTACGAAAGAGCCCAGAGACTGCTGAGGGTGCCAAGCTTCTCTGAGCTGGGCGGGAGAGGGGGCGGTGTGGGCATCCCCTCGGCTCTGAAAACCCTCCAATCTGTCTGGGCTGCGGCAAAGGGATGGAACATATGATTTCTGAAATGTCCTGCCTGGCTGGAGCGGGTAGTTGGGGGTTTGTTGCCCCACACTTCTGCCCCCTGGCGACGACAAAGACCCAGCCGCCCTTCCTCCCCAGTTCGAGGTTTCTCGCGCCGCCTAGCCTAGGTTCTTGCTCCGCTGCCCCCTAGCGCGCACACCTGGGCACAGCTCGGCTTTCTTAACCTTGGTTGGTGGCGCGCTTGGCTTTCTGCTATGCACTTTAACAAGCAGGATTCAGTAATTACACAAGATGCATTCTTCTTGTAAACGATTCAAGCCACACAAAAATATGTAGTAAACTGTGATAGTCCACCATTTTGTATGCATTTACTAACATGTATGCACACACACATGCTCTTTTTATGGACATGAAATCATGCTACAAGCATTTTTTTCTTGACGGGCTTTTTTCCCTTCAGTTGACAAATGGCTTGGAGATCTCTGTAATTTTCAGATGTACTTACCTGTGCATCTATAAATTGGTGATGAAAATGCCCACTTTTTAGTTGATAGAGTGACTTCCACAAATCAGATTAGTAACAGACCTGGAACTCAGGCCTCCTGGATCCTTGTCCCGTGCTAATTCACCACACCACATTTTACACGCGAAGCTGTCTTGGGCTTGGCTCCCTGGAAAGTAGGGCCTGGGACAAGAACAAGATGCAGGTAGTTTATAGTGGAAAGCAATCACAAGGAACAGAGATGGAGGACTGGAAAAAGTGAACCTGGGAAAGAGGGAAAGCCCATCCAAGGGTGTGGTATTGAACTAACTGGTCACCAGCATCCGCTTCTGGTGAGGGCTTCAAGCTGCTTCAACTCATGGCTAAAGATGAAGGGAAGCTGGTGTGTGCAGAGATTGTAAACTACAGATTATAAAACTGCAGAAAGCAAAACCTTGGAAAAAGGGGGGACTGTTGTATTTACAGAATTAAGCTCTAGAATCGTAAAGCAGGAAGTGAATGGTGGATTTATTTATTTATTTATTTATTTATTTATTTATTTTTGAGACAGAGTCTGGCTCTGTTGCCCTGGCTAGAGTGCTGTGGGGTCAGCCCAGCTCACAGCAACCTCAAACTCCTGGGCTCAAGTGATCCTCCTGCCTCAGCCTCCTGAATAGCTGGGACTACAGGCATGCGCCACCATGCCCAGCTAATTTTTTCTGTATATATATTTTTAGTTGTCCAGATCATTTCTTTCTATTTTTTAGTAGAGATGGAGTCTTGCTGTTTTTCAGGCTGATCTCGAACTCCTGATCTCAAGCGATCCTCCTGCGTTGGCCTCCTAGAGTGCTAGGATTACAGGCGTGAGCCACAATGCGTGGCCCACAGCTTCTGATATTAAAACAAAGCAAAACTCTTTAAGCCGTTGACAGAGAACCCCAGAAGGCACATCTTCAGATGGGAACAGTGATCATTTAAGCATCTTCAATGCTTGTTTGGGGTACCTCTCCACCACCACACCAAAGCTGCATGTATGGAGGGCATTCTCTTCCATGTAAAACCTGGCCTAAGTTATTCAAATTTTCTGTTGGTAGTTTCCTTATCAAAGGGAAGTCAATCTTACACTTTCAAAATCAACTTTCTTAAAAACTAATGGCAAAGTTCAAAGAAAATCCAAGAAATACAAACACACGCGCGCACGCACACACATAAGCAGGAATGCCTGAACCTTTAAAAATGAATAGATCTACTATTTAAAAATAAAAACTAACAGATATAAGTATAAAATTTAAACTCTAAAACTTACAAAAAATATAAGAGAAAATCATTTTGACTTTGAATGAGACAAACATTTCTTATAGACAACACCAAAAGCAAAATCCATAAAAAAAAAATTTAACAAGTTGGATTTTGTCAAAAGTAAAACTTTTGCTCTTTGAAAGATACTGTTAAGAAAATGAAAAAACAAAACATAGAGAGAAAGTATTTTAAAGTGATGTGTCTGAAAAAGGGCTTGTATCCAGAATACATAAAGAACTTTCAAAACTCAGTAATAGGGCCGGGCGCGGTGGCTCACGCCTGTAATCCTAGCACTCTGGGAGGCCGAGGTGGGTGGATCGTTCTGAGCTCAGGAGTTCGAGACCAGCCTGAGCAAGAGCGAGACCCCATCTCTACCAAAAAAATAGAAAGAAATTA
>CAUYSK010064482.1:0-34448 GCA_963575035.1 Avahi laniger | reverse complement strand
CAGCTGAGGCCCATTACCTGTGCTCAGCATTCTCTTAGGGCTGTCACCTGTGCTCAGGGGAAGCCGAAGCCCATCACCTGTGCTCAGGGTCAGCAGAGCCCCATCACTTGTACTGAGGGTTCTCTCAGGGCCATCACCTGTGTTCAGGGTCAGCTGAGGCAAATCACCTGTGCTCAGGGTTCTCTCAGGCCTATTACCGGTGATGGAGTCAGTGTAGGCTCATCACCTTTCTCAGGGTCAGTTGATGCTCATCACCTGTCCCCAGGGTCATCTGAGGCCCATGACCTATGCTCAGGGATATGCCAGGCCCAACACTTCTGCTCAGGGTGAGCTAGGCCCATCACCTGTGCTTAGGATTATCTTAGGCCACTCGTGCTCAGGATCAGCTGGGGCAAATCACCTGTGCTCAGGGTTCTCTCAGGCCTATCACCTGTGCTCACAGTCAGATGAGGCCCATCACCTGTGCTCAGGGTTCTCTCGGGTCCATCACCTGAGCTCAGGCTCAGCTGAGGCCCATCACCTGTGCTCAGGATGATCTCAGGCCCATCACCTTTGCGTGGGGTTATCTCAAGTTTGGGCTCCTTGAAGAGGCTGTAAAGCCCCCAGGGGATCAGTTGCCCTAAAGTAGTCACAACGGGAGCACCCTATTGATACCAGATGGGTCTGATTGAGCCCAGAAATGGACAGCAGGAAGGGCCTTTGTTAACTTTCTGCTGGGTAAAGAAAGAGAGCGCTCTCTCCCCCAGATAAAGCAGGGAGAGTGATCTGCCCAGAAACCTGCCAGTCAGCGTGAGAATAGAGTGACTTGCAACCGAAGCAAGAGGGCCTGAGAACACCAGCCGCTGGGAGCTGGGCAGAATTGGAGAGTAACGTGTCAGAACAAAGTGTTTATAAGGCTTATATATTTTATAACCTCCACTGTACAGTTTATGGTTTACAATGGCTGCAAGGAAATTGGATCAGTTTTGTTTTACTTGCCAAATAAAACAAATGTCAAAATAGTCAATATAAAATGTATTCTAATTTGGCTGAGTTAAGTTAGCCGGCTGCGGTGTGGTAATTGAACGTGCATTAGTGCTCCTAGGTAGAATCCACTTGCCTGTCCCAAGCTCTCCTGTCTCGCTGTGCAGCAATTTACAGGTAGCATGCACACCTGTGTGAGCCTCCTGATTCATCAGGAAACGTTTTTTGGGTTTTTTGAGGTTTTTGGGGCGATTATTTACCTATCGAGTGTCTTTGATTTTTTAAAAAATGAAATGCTGATTATTTATTCAAATTTTCCATTGGAGACTTAGGAAATGATGAGTATGTTATTTTATTCGTTGAGGCTCAAGGTCTCTGTAAATGCTCCAGAAGAGGAACCCGCCAGCCTTCTCCCTGGTGGCGTGTGTGGGTCATGCCGGTGTTGCAGGTGCTGCGCATCTAGCGTGGGCCTGTGGGGTGAAGGCCAAGCTGCTCAGTAGGGCCCCAAGGGCCCCCACATCCCGCACCCAGGAGTTCGTGTCTTCTGTCTCCCAGCCCCAAGCCCCAGACTCTAAGCTGAACCGGTGGCCACCTCTTCCCTTCCTGCCTCTGCGCCTTTGCTTGTGGTGGTGAATGTGTCCTGCACAGCTGCCTTAGGTCTCAGCTCAAAGGGCTCCTCCCCCAGAAGCGCCCCTCCCCGGCCCCCTTCCGAGCCCAAAGGGGCTGGCCCCTCCTTGCTAAGCGCTGCTCGGTCACTTTGAGAAGCTCCCCAGTGCCCACCTGGACCCGGGTGCACACTCAGTCTTAAGACAAATGCTGCTCTAGCAGCGGAGAACCCCAAGTGGCAGCCCCTCCAGGCGATTCCCTGAGCACTGCTCAGGTCTTTCCCGATTGTGAGAGTAATATGAGCTTGTGGAAAATTGGCAGAATATAGAAAGTTATGAGAAAAACAAATTCCACTTCCAGTGAGCAAATGCTTATAACCTTTTTTTATGTTTACTTCAAGTCTTTTTCCTGTGTACTTTTTACATAGGTGATAGCGTATCGTATAATAGCAAGTTTGCGTTTTGCTACTGGTTTCTCATGTGGTATCAACCACAGACCTGGGAAACACGTCTTCCGGTGCGGTCTTTGTGTGGACACGGATCCGTTTGCTGAAGCCACAGGGAGCACGGTGACGCGGCGCCCTCTACTGACCGACCATGGCGGTGGCGGGAGGAGGGCCCGCTCCTGACAGCGGGCGGCAGGCCTGCTCCCCAGCCACCTCCTGGACTGGAAGGAACCAGGGAGGGGTCGGTCAGTAGCACACATCACTGCCCTCCTGAGCCTGGGCGTTCGTCTAGAAAGCTAAAAACCTGTGCTCTGCCTCCATTTCTTACGTCATCACTCAGATGTCAAAGAATTCCCTGCCATTTTAGGGGAGCTGTCATTCCTAGCTTTGTTTACTCCTAGACAAGAGGGGCATTTGGAGGATCTTTTCACACATGATGGGCCACCACCTGAGGACCTCATGGTTCCAGCAGGCACTCCCCAAGGAAGCTCTGTTATTGTGGAGCATGCTCGTGGTGAACCAGATACGGAGTTGTCCTTTCGGAGGGGCAGGCCCCTGGAGCGCCGTGGGATGCTTCTTGGCTGTATCCAGTGAATAGCATGTCCTGTTTGGTGAAGTTGCTGGCAAAGGTTGCGTAAGATGGCTTGGCACGGCTCCTCTCCCCCATGCAGTGGACCTTTGTCTCACACGCAATGTCCCATGCACATCTCTGCTGCCGGTCTCCGAGTGAAGGAGCGCAGGCTGCTTCTCCCAGGCCCTGGGGCCTCCATTTCCCTGACACTTCTGCAGGGCAGTAGGCCGCCCCGTCCCCTGCCCAGCCACCTTGTGCATGATGATCAGCAGCGTGGGGCTAGCCTCCGCTGTGGGAGTCAGCCCGGGCATGTGACCAGATGACAGATTTTCTGATGGGTGCAGATAGAGGAAGCACCTTCCAAGCTTTGACCGGAGCAGCCCTCCACCCCTCAGACACAGTGCCTCCAGCGTGATTTTGCTCGGAAGGGGAGGTTCTGCTGCTGCCAGGACAAAGGTTAGGGAAAGGCCCTGGAGGCAGGTGGGTTCACAGCTGACGGAGCCCCGGCAGCCCCCGAGTGTGGGCGAGCGGATGGTTCTGTGCCGACCTGGAGGAGGCCCCGGGTGTGCTGCTGCCTCTCACTCGCGAAGCAGCAGCAACAGTGGCTTGATAAAGACGTCAGGGGCACGCTTATCAAATTTGCAGATGCTGCGGCATCATTAGGGCCAATTGCTGATATGCTGAATGACGGGATCAATACTCCGAGTCTTCCCACAGCTGGAACCACCTGCTGGGACCGTGGAACACGATGGGTGCAAACAGAGAGGGCCCCTGAGGCTCCAGGAATCAATAGAGTAGGAACCAAATCGGGGGCACCTGGTTTAGCCATGTGTGAAAAGGCGGCGTGGTCGCACCACGTAGGCTGTGGGGAATGCAGCCGGTGTCCCCCGCGAGGACACCCTGAGGCTGCGTCCTGCTCCCGACAAGTACGAGGGCGTCTCCAGGTAAAGGTTGATCAGCATGTGGAGGAGGAAGTGGACGTGTTTCCAGGTGGGGGTGGGGGGTGGGCGGCCTGGAGCCGGCAGCCAGGATTCCACCAGGTGGACAGCGGGGTAGGGGGTAGGCTTGGGCCTAATGTTTTAAAGAAATCAATAAATAAAACTTCCCCAAGGTGAAAATTGTGTGACATCAAAGAAGCTGACCTAAGGGGTCACAAGCTCCCAACTGCTGGAGGGTGTCAGGCGGCATTCAGATTTTTCAGACCTGCAGTGGGATTGGAGTAAATTGGTGCTTTTTAAGACTGACTTAAGAAATGTGTCGTATTTCCTGTCCCCACCCTCAGAAAGCCATATTCAGCAGACCTCCGTGTTAGAGCCACAGACACTTTGTGGGGGGCGAGTTGGGGGCCTCCAGCGGGCTGGGGGTCTCAGAGCCGTGGCGTTGGCCACCGAGGTCTGCCCCAGCACGTAGGCGCCACTTCCACGTTCGACTGTGGCATCTTCCTCTTCCGCCCAGCAGGGCCGACGTTAGGGGAGGGCTTGTAGGTGACAGTGACTTGCTGCCGTGGCACCCTCCCCAGGGTGGGGGGTACAGAGGGCCTCCCAGAAAGCCAGGTACCTTGGCGGTGCCAACGCCGTGTCACACTCCAGCGTTGGCCTGCGTGAGCGGACAATGAGTGTTATTTTGTCTCTTTCAGATTCCATTTGAAATAATTTTTCTGGACTCTAGACTGTTGGAACTTCCAGGACATTTTGTGTTTATGTGGTCACCCGGCCAGGGCTGTCCGAGAAAATCTGGCACATGTAGCTCCAGCCGCTCCACTGTGCCCTTCCCGGCGGCGAGTCCCACACACCGTGGTCCTGGGGGAGAGGCTGCTGCCCGAGCTCTGCCCCCCAGAGACCCCAGGCCACGGGTACATCCTGTCGCCCTTCACTGGGGCTGTCCCTCTGTGGAGACAGGGTCATCTTCCCACCCAGATCAAGAACAGTGACCTCCCCTGTGAAGTGCAGCCTCCCGGGAGCCCCTCCCAGGTGCCACCTGGGCCCGAGTTTCCCTTATAAGGCGGCGGCACTCCTCTGCGTGGCTGCGGTAATCTCCCCGCGATTGTCAGCTTCCCAAGAGTTGTCAGTCACAGGTGCGGAAGTATGTTTCTTAGTGACAGACATAATTGTACTTAACTTTTTGCGTGGATGTTATCAATCTGTGACAGATACTCTGGGAAATGGGGCATTTTGATTGCAGAAGATCTGTCACATGCATTTAGTCTTCCTCTCAGGGACACCAGGATTCAGTCACAACTTTTACATGTCGATGTCAGGTTTTGAGAACATAGATCCTTGCTGACCTCAAATATCGTTCCATCATTCCGATCCCAGGGCTGTCATCAGAAAGGTTAATGGCCCTTCCTAACGGAGAGGAAAAATCATGCTGAGGTGATCTAGCATTCAGGCCACGCCGCACAAGCTTGTCCCCCATCACATCCGTTGTCACAAGCCCATGAGCGTGCCCTGCTCCGTCCTGGCCTCCCCGACCCTGCCTTCCTGGCGGCCGTGGGATCTACCCTGCTGCTTCCTGATCAACTCACAGAGTAAGTCGGCAGTGGGGACGGAGCCTCAGGTCACCGGCTGGAGTCCTGTTGTCTGCGCTGACAGCCGCAAATCCTCAAGCTGCTTCTGTCAGTTTTCAATTATAAGACGGTCTTTGTGCCCCGAATGACATCTGTCACCTGCCCTGGTGTTGCAGGACTTGCACGAGAGGTCCAGAATCACACAGATCAGGGAGGCTGAGTTTTCCTTTTCCCAGGGAGGTGTTTGCCGCCTGTGCTGAGCGGCACAAGGCTCGGCCCCGAGGCATTTGCCTGTGAGAAGGCCCGGCAGTGTCTCCCTGGGGTCCAACAGGGGAAGGCTCAGCCCAGGGGGCTGGATTGAAAGCCGTGGTTCAACGTAAGGGTCATCATTTATGAGAGGAGTTCTGTGTGTCCTGCTTCGAGATGGGATTAGAAGGCAAAGCCAAAGGCTGATTCCAATGACTTTTTCTTTTGTCTAATAATAAACAAGTTGTGAGTGACATGGTTTTTGAGCTCCTCTTCCATAGTGGCAAGACACAGTTCGGGGGTAGGTGAGCCGGGGGTTGGAGCACTCTGCCCCGGTCCCATCAAAGGAGGGCTGGGGTCGTGCTGTTCCGGCACGGGGTCCTTCAGAACCCTGACACTCGTGCAGGGCATGTCCGGGCACGACTGTGGGTCTGCTTCACTTGGAGTAATTAGATTTCCTTTTCGTTCACACTGAAGCCACACAGACTTTTTGTTTGTTTAAAGATAGGACACACATTTTCATCATTTCTTTTCTTGATGCGACACTACTTTTAAGATGCAGGCTTTTTTCTTTTTTTCCGCCCAGTTTTCCTCACAGGAGCACAAACGTTAACCTGTGATTTGAGCCGTCCCACGTTCACCCACTGCAGTCGAAAACGCCAACCGCCCGCTCGGTCTCGGAGAAGAGGGCTCTGTAGGGTCGGACACGAACACTCAAATCAGAGTCGGGGTAGGGGCTGGGCTTCTGGGGCCCAGGTGTTATTTCATCTAAATAGCCCGCATTTGCATTCTTCGCCTGTAACTTTGAAGTCCCGGGTTGCCTGATACCTCAGTCGGGAACCCTCGCCAGCTTCTTGGTATCTGGCCTTCGTCCCCAAAGCATCGCTGCTCTGGCCGTGGCCGTGTGCCTCACCTGGTGCCAGCCCCTTAGACTGGCCTCCGGGATGCACAGGGTCAGTCCTGGCCACCCCCCAGCCTGCTGCAGCCCCTGCTTCTGGAAAGCCCAGCCTGCGTGGTTTCCCTTCCTGTCCTCCTGCCTGCATCACGCAACTGGCGTCTCAGAGTTCCCTGTCATCGCTGCGTCCGTGTCCCTCCTCACTGACTAGGTTTGCTGCTTATTGTTGATGGGGATTCTTATGTTTGCTTTTCCTCCTTTAAAGCCTCAGAAAAGGATAGTCACAGAAATAACAATGGCAATAATATCGCATCACTGTGCTTCAAAATTTAGCAGGTACTTTCAACTATGTCATCTCATTTGACGCTCACAGTGAGTGCTCAGTGAAACGTGTGGCCCCAACATGGTAGGGACCTCTAAATTTCAAGTGCCTGGCACATAGTGGGCACCTGAAAATATTTATTGAATGTACAAAGCGAGCTAGTTTAGATGCATAGGCCTGGGTGTCACGCATTGATCCATCTCTCCTTCCATCTGTCCATCCAGCCATCCAGCCATCAAGCCAGCAGAGACTTACAATGCATTTATTAGGTGTCAGGTACTGTTCCACGTGCTTTACAAATAATAACTCATTTAATCCAAATAATAGCTCTGTAGGTCGGGTATATTACCACCCCATTTGAAGCTGATGAAACTGAGATCAAGGAGGTTAAAGCCCTTGCCCAGCTAGTAAGTGTCAGGGCCAGGATCTGAACCCTAGCAGGCCAGCTCCCTTTAGCTTGCGGATGGTCACAAGGTCCCTTTCATCAGGGAGCTGAGCATGTGCGTGGATGGCCCGGTGGTCGGGTGCCCACCCAGGTGCCCCCGCTGTCTTCACCTGCAGCTTCTTCAGGCTCCTGGCCAGCAGCTGGAGGACCAGGACTTTCCAGAGCACGCCGTGGGGGTGGGAACTCATCCCGAAGAGGCTCCTCCGGTCAGAAGCCGCCTGAGCAGTCCTGGGAAACGTGCGAGTGTTGGCGGGGGCCAGTCCGCTTGGGCTCTCGATGCCGACCGAGGAGAACATGTGGAGGCCATACACGGGGTCCCTGCATCACCAGCCCTGCGAATGGCTTCAAAGCCTGCACTTAGGCAGGATTACAAGCCGTGTGATTTATTCTGGTGCTCAGGAGAGTGGTGTGAAAGAGACCTACAGAAAGAGGTTATTTGAGTATCTTCGAAATGCTGGTGAACAGAGCCGTGGCTGCCTTTGTAACAGTATCAAACTTAGTTTTGGTGTCAGAGCAATTCTGAAGGGGAAATTTCATTAGAATGCAGTTTGGTATTGTTGGATATGAATGATGAGTTTAGGCTGAGCATACACTTTTTGATATTAATTTTTAATATAGCTTCTTGGGAAGTCAGAGCTTCTATTTAATGAAGAATTGACTATTAGTCAATACAGCTTCCCCCTCTGAGCCGGCCTTCTTTGCTTTTGCTCTCTGCTGTCAGATTTTTGACAAGGTATTTGCTGCTCGTAAATGTGTTATCTTTGTAATTTTTGTGACTTTCTGAGTGTCTTATTTTTCTCGGTGGTTATGATGGTTATGTGCGCTTTTTTGTTGTTATTGTCCCGAGAAGCAGGGTTATAAATGTGAAATTATTCCCTTCTATGTCTGGCTCTCAAGTGTACCAGGGCTCTTTGTGCAGTTGGTTTCAGTACTGAGGCTTGGAGAAAGGCCTTTTTCAGGATTATGAAAATAGTTTTC
Organism: Avahi laniger; assembly: GCA_963575035.1. Taxonomy (NCBI): domain Eukaryota; kingdom Metazoa; phylum Chordata; class Mammalia; order Primates; family Indriidae; genus Avahi; species Avahi laniger. The sequence goes on along the minus strand of CAUYSK010064482.1, from coordinate 26,471 downwards.
TGTGTGTCAGAACAGATTTATCAGTTCACTTTAGGGTCGGTTTTGTGAACCAGACCATTTAGAGGAGGATATTTTACCTTTTATCAGAGTGGAAGCTGACAGTCTATTTGCAGGTAGCTCTATGGAATATTTCACCTGGGTCTCTCAGTGTAAATCTAGCTGCCAAATAAAGTAAAAATGGGTGCTAAACCAGCGATATTTCCCAGGATTTTATTATGCCATACCACCCCCAACTCTGCTGTTCTATTTCAAGGCAGGATTTCAATTATTAATTTAGATATTTAATAAAATTCTTTGCTTGCAGTAACTTTTAAGAGGCTTTTTGAGTTTATTTTGGTCAGGTTTTTGCCAGTGGGTAGGGGAGAATTCAATTTGAATATCCTTCTTGAGCAGCAGATGTTTTGTTTCCAGTTGAATAATAATATTAATAATAATTATTAGAATAAATACAATTACCATCATCATTATTATTTCAACTCTAATTTTCTGAGCATCTTGTGCCAGACATTGTGTAAACACTTTAGATATATATATATATATATGTGAGAACGTGTGTGTGTGTGTGTGTGTGTGTGTGTGTGTGTGTCATAACCAGGCTGTGAGGTGAATAATCCTGTCCTCATTTTAAGAAATGAGAAAACTGAAGCTTGGAGAGGTCGTGACTTACCCAAGGACATAGGGTTGGGATTTAGAGGAGCCAGGGTTGGAGCCCAGGTCCCACTGTAACGTCCTGCCTTCAGGGAGGACTGGGAGCCTTCAGGGAGGGCTGAGAGCCTTCAAGGGGCCTCAGGGCTTCCTGGTTTTTAGGGCCCTCTCTGCAGTGTTTGTGCCATGGCGGGTCGCCTTGCAAGGGACCGAATGTAACCCACACTCCACCTCCTCCTTAGTCGTGGCTTTATTTTGCTAAACAAATTGTTTTCTGCAGCTTTTGAGACAGAGCGGGCAAGGAGGAGAAGAATGCTGCCTCTGGTTCTTAGGCGGGGGCGTGCCCGCGGCCTGCCCTATGCTCTCACGCACACAGCCCTTTATGAATCTGAGCTCGGCAGCCCCCCTGCTCTTGAATTTTGGAAAAGCGGATATTTTAGTAGGCTGGAAGAAGATGAAAAACTAGCAGTGCCCATATGTTCCTTGTTTTTAAAAGTAAGGTCAGCGAGGTTTAGAGACTCTTTAAATATTTCAGTTTATAGGATTAGACTAGATCATCTGGAATGGAAGAGCGGTGCCCCCGGTCCCAGGCTTGGCTTTCTTCTTCATTTCTTTTATGTGGGAGGTAGGTGTTTTGGCATCGCAGAGTTCAAGTGTAATAAAACTTAAATGCGGTGAATAAATGCCATGATTTGGAGTGTTGCTGCAGCTATGAAAGTTAGTTTCCTTTCTTTATTTTATTTTTTCTAAGTGATCAGTGACTTGAAAAATAACAGATTGGTACAAGGATTGTAACTTAAGAAACCGAAAACTCCCACACTTTATAAAGGAGTATAGTCTTTGGCATTTTTCTACGGAAGCATTTTCTTCACTCATTCAAATCTTCCCAGGCTGAGATTAGACATTCACCCCGAAATGTACATACACTTGCATAGTTGGAAATTCTAACACAAGTGTACATTTTTAGTTAAGACATTTTCTCTTAGATTATGAATGGCAGTGATGTGGTGGTTGGTTTTCTTCATCCCAAGATACTTACAGAAGCCTGAGTTCCAAACAGATACCTAACCCAACCCCAAGCTGGGGCTAGGTCTCCCTTCTCAGTACAGCATGTCTAACATCACACACTTCTCACCGAGAAGAGAGACAGGAGGCCTTCTTACGGCCAGGATTTGCACTTGGTCACCAACAGTCTCTGCTGGGACCCACCTGGGGAGGAATGGCTGTGGTCACCGCCTTGGAGAGCTGCCACTGCCCGGGAGCAGGAGGGACCCTGCCCTTCTCCCTCCGCAGAGTGAGTGGGAGCTCCGTGCGCTCGCTGGCGTTTCCTGACACGTTCCGCGGAACATGCTCACTCTTCATACCTCTTCGATTCTAAATTTCAGAAGTAATTTGTCACTTCAGAGGAAGGCGTCATTAATAACCATTATTTAGAACTGTCGAGTCTTCCTCTCTGTGTGTGAGTGTCTGAGTTAAGCATCCAAAAAATTGGCCTCGTTGGTGGCAAACAGTGCCTGGGTGTTGACAGATCGAGACCGCCCCACCCCCACGGGCCACGCTTGCCACCGAGTCATTCCACGTCTGCCTTTAATCAGCACGAGGGTGGCGACAGAGAATGGCGAAAGCACGTCCTCCTGGAATTCATTAGTGTTGTTACCAAAGACCGTGTTGTAAATTGAGATTTTTTTTTTTAACTACTTGGAAAAAATTTCTCCTTAACCATTTCATTTTATTGTACTTTTCAAAAAAGAAAGAAAGATTTTTCTCATCAAACATTTGAAGCAGAGTAGTTCAGAAACCCTGACTTCATATCCCACTGGGTGTGGACCCCGAGTGGTCGTTCTAAATGAAGCTGAAATTGCATCTGGTCACCCTTGGGCTCTGGGGCGAGGGCAGAGGAAGAACCCCAAACCTTCCAATGGTGGTTAAGAAAAAGAATTGCCATTCAATGTATGTTAATGCACATTATTATTCTTTAACATTAAAATTCCACTAAAGTACTAATAATTACTGTTAATATCTTTCAGTGGAAACTTACAGTAAAGGAGCTGTAGTAGAAACAGTATTTAAGGGCGAGCTGCTGGCATGATAAGAATGCAAATAAGTGTTATTAGCCTAATGATTTTGCCGTCGCCATGGTTGTGCAGCAGCAGTGTTGTGAATATGTCATCCGGCACCCGTGAATTTGGAAAGTGTGTCAAAACACAACTTCAATTAGTTTGCTCTAATTATGGCTCTGGAGAGTTTGTAACTACATCACTCCTCATTAAAAGAGATTTTCTTATATAGATTAATGTAATATACAAAGGAAAGTTTCAGAGTTCCCGACGCCATTTGCTGCCACCAAAAGCAAGCTGGGCACAGGCCCGGTGGATCCAGGTCCCCCGCCGCGTGGGGCGGCTCTTTCCTTCTGCCTGGTGATCCACTTCCTGCTAAAAGTGGCCATTGCAATTGGAGCCTTGACGATGTCCACGAGACGGTCATTGAACCCATCGCAAGCTTTTAAGAAAAAATTGCTAATGTGAAGCTATCAGGATGTCCCTCATTGTAAACATCTCAGTGGAGTCTGGAAGCAAAAAGGTTTTCTAGAGCCACCAGGGCCAGGTGCGGTGTGCCAGGTCAGCTTTTGGCGCTATCCTGGGGTCCTTGGGGGAGATTATGTGGGAAACCTTGTTATTTTTGGTCATGTAGAATCACATGGTGTCTGTGAAATATCAAAAAAAGTCTTTTCATACGGTGAGGGAGTACATTCGGGAAACGTAATCTCTTTTCTGAACTGATACGTGGTTACAGAGGTTGTTACTGAGCCTTTGCATTTTGAAAGAAGAAAAACAAGCGCGTGTTTTATTGTCTTGCTGCTGACTCTTCGTGCCCCCTTGGACACCAGAGGTGTTCCTCGCGGTCCACCTTTGGGAGGCTCCCCTCTGCTGGGTTGGACAGCCACCTGTCACCTTGTCTCAGGTCAGCCTTGCAGGACTGTTCCTTGAGCTGCCACCCCTCACCTCGCCCACCCTGCGGAGCAGCTGGTGCGGCGGCACCGTGGCTGCCCAGTCTGGGGAGCTCAGTGGTGCGTTTCGAATCCAAGAGTTAAATCCTAGAATGCTGGTTGAGGAGGCCTGGGTTCTGGTTTTCCTCCCCATTTATTCATTCGATATTGGAATATCCAAAATACAGCTTTGGGTACGTTTGTGTTGGCCTTCAAGTGTTCTCTTTGTCATGACTTTCGGTGAGAGACACGTGTGTGAGATGCATAACTGGTGCCGTTTTACACCCCTCACAAGCAGTGTCACCTTGAGTGAGTTATGTCCCTCTCTGAGCCTCAGTTTCGTCTTCTGTAAAATGAGGGTAAGAAGACTTCCTTTGCAGGATTGTTGTGAGAATGAAAGGGGGAAACATAGTGCCACACCTGTGCACGGTGGCTCTCTGGCTTTGTCCAGGGTTCATTTCAGAATTTAGTCTGAGCACGAGCAGTTCATCCCCTTAGACCTTCCTTTCGCCACCGTTTGGCTCCTTTCTGCCGCAGCTGGAACCGCAGTCACCGGCATCCACCCTCCCCTGCAGAGCTGGGACTCGCGCGGCTGCGCTTGCAGGTGAGCAGCTGGTAAGGGGTTAAGGTAGTAATTGTGTAAGTCTTCCAGGCTTTCTCCCAGTTCTGCGATAATTTGATGAAGAACTTCACCCTAATTAAATATTCAAATTAGGAATAAGTGTCAATATGGCTTCCCATTGCCTGGAATGATGATTAATTGTATTCAAAACTCTAGTGGCCCACTGTAATCTAAACCGAACCGTTGTTCTTGATTATTTCTGAACCACACTTGCCATGTTTTTGTTTTAAGATTTAAACTAGTAATTGATTTGCCATATGCTGTCGAGCTGCACATACTTTAAAGCTGTGCGTTCAGGAACTTGGGGAGTTTGGAATTGTGATTTCCTTAGTCTTGCAGTGGCAGCTTTTTCCCCCATGTCCAAGGCAGAGCGATGTGGTTGGAGAGTGTGTGTGTGTGTGTGTGTGTGTGTGTGTGTGTGTGTGTGTGCGTGCGCGCGCGCGCGCACTGCCCATGAGGAAAACTCATTATATAGTCAGGTTGTTGGCTTGAAATTGTATTGATCGTGGCAAATGGGTTTCTTGAATGGAAAATGAACAGGTCTGCATTTACACTTACTCTGTGCTCTGCCTCGTCTCAGTAAAGCAATGTGGCGACGTAGGGAAAGAGCATGACTCAAGTCCTAGCTCAGCCATTTTCTTTAGCTGTGTGACTCTGGGCAAGTTCCTTAGCCTCTCTGAACCGCTTTACGCCTGTCTGTGGATAACACCTCCCCCGCCGCCGGGTTGGTAGATTAGGGATGAGTGTGAAGCATGAGGAGCATGAATGCTGAGTAAGTGCTCACCGCGCTGTCCTGGGTGACTGCAAGAGCAAAGCCTTCACACCAGCCTCCCCTGGAAAGCCACCTGGCCTTCCGGTTAGAACCCCTCTCCCACTTCTCTGACTCTCCGTGGCCAAAGCCTTGCCTCGTGACATCTCTTGGGTCATCGTCTTGACTCTTGAATTACGGTTTTGTCCCTGGGACCTTCCCTCCCCCGCCACATTCTTTCCGCTTTGCAGGTGGGACTATCGCTGCCATCTCCCTGGATGCCTCCCAGAGCCGGACAGAGTGCCTGGCGCCTGGACCTGTCCCTCCACAAATGTTGTTTTGGTTATTTTTTTATACCATTGTTTTAAAATTGAAGGATATAGTCCTTTACTGCCTATCTTTGATATTTAGAGCTTTTTACTTTGTGATACAGATTTATGTGTGTGTTTCAATTTATTCGTAGATAAATTCCTAAAGGAAAGATCTGAGTCTCATTTGGTTTCTTAAACTATCTCAGGGCTGGGCAGTGCCTGGCACGTAGCAGGAGCTCCACTAAAGAAGAGTGGACTGAGCCCCAACATCCTACTGAGCGCAGCTCGTGTGCGGGTTGGTACCACGGTCCGTCTCCCCTGGATGGGGTCGTGTTCATTGCATGTATTTGGAATTGGGTTTCAGCTCTGGGCATAGAAAGTCTGTGAGATAGTGAATATCATTGTATAGGAAATAGGCCTGTTTTAGGTTTTACGAAACCTTTATTGCCTTTGCTGGTGTCAATAACAAAACCAAAAAGTGTCTCATCAGACTGTGAGAAATGACAGTAAGCTGCACACGGTGGTTTCTTTCTGAGGTTGCCTCCAAAATCAATGAGAAAAGAAAAATCACCGCAACTAATAATATTTTAGGGCCTAGAGTCATTAAAATAACTGACTTTCGGTTTTAGTAGAACCAAGTTCCAAGAAAGAATTACAGTATCTTCTCGCATCTCTGGGTCTTCACAGATCTTGATCGTAACTCAGAGCCGCAGTTGGGAAGCGCAGGGGACTGGAGCAGGGATCCTGGCTGTGAAGTCGCGGGGGAGGACGCGAGTGCTAGTCAGGCCTCTCCAGCTGAAAATGATTTATTTTAATTACCTTCCAGGGCAATCCAATACCTGAGCATATGGTCTTTAAGAAATAAGGTTCCCCAAACTGTCAGCGAGCGTGGGCGATGGTCAGGGACCTCTTTCTGACACTGTTGACCAGCCTTGGAGAGCGGATGCTCTAGAAGGTGCTTATTAAAATGCCAGCAGGTGCAGCAGAGGTCCCCTTCCCTGTGACTCCCTCACCCTGCTTGTGCCAGGTGTTTTATAAGAGCCTTTTTCTTCATTAAATGGCATTCATTAAGCACGTCCTTACACCTGGCACAGAAGCTGTGTGTCACAGATGACTTCTTCCCAGTGGTGTTTTGCAGGAATAAAATGGAATTTTATTTAGCCATTTGCAGTGTTCTCGCCGCCTCCTCACCCCTTAACTCCAACATTGTTGCCTTTGCATATTCCTTCTGCCACCGCACACCCAGTCCAATTCTTTCCCTTGCACGTCACCTCGGGTCCTCGACCACCAGCAGATACGGTGCGTAGAAAACAGGACGTCCCTCTAGCTCCAAGCACTGTGCTGGCGCTTCCGTGCGCGCACGTCCCTTCTGACTCTCCCAGCAGATTTGGGAGGAGTGCTCCTCCTAATTTTGCCATCTTTGTTTTTTTCTCATTGAAGGAAAAAAAAAAAAACATTTAAAAATATCTGAAAAAGGAGAGGGAAAAATCCACACTGTCACCTTGGAGGCTTCTGTTGTCAGCACCGTGCGTGTCAGGCCAGGACCTCGCCTCTGTGAGTTGGTCCATCCTTCCAGGCCCTTCCGTGCACCGTGGCATAGCTTTATGTGTACCCACAGCAATCGATCATTTTGTGGGATTGTTTATAATACATCAGTCTATGACTTTCTTCTTTTTTTTTGCTTGGTTGGTTTTGGGTTTGGTTTTGTTTTACCTAACAGTCGTGTCTTTGAGATTTAGCCATGTTGATAGAAGAATGTCTGGCTCATTCCTGCTACTCGTGCTGTCCTAGTTTAGGATAATGTGAACATTCCACAGTTTATTAGACTCCTCTTTTGGTGGTCATTTAGGCTGTCCCCAGTTTGCTGCTGTTACAAACACTGCCCTGAAGACCCGGTTCCTGTCTTTTCTGACCACAGCTGAGATTCATACTCCTCCGTACATGGGTCCGCTCCCCAAGTTCTCCACTCGACTCCCTCCCCCAAAACCTGTAAACATCATTTATGTCTGCATAATATTCCGGATCAGATGTTTTATAATGTTATTTCCAGTTTTTGAACATGATAATTAGTGTGAATTTTGTAATTTGCCCCATCAGCATTCAAATCCAAGCTCCTATAGACTCTTGTGTGCGGATCCAGGCGGTGCCCCGCTGGCCGGCTGTTGCACCCCCTGAGACACGGCGTGGCGTAGGGGTGGGCCCTGCGAACACGTCAACTGATGTTGTTGTTTTTAATCTTGTTAAGTAAGTCGTTTCCCACATTGCAGGTTATTTACTCACATTTCTAAAAGAGAAGAAGAAATGCTGGTCCTTTGCCCCCATTTATTAATAATTCCCCATTCTGAAGTCTTCATTTCGAATCATCTGGAGCATGTTTTAATGTATTTCTTCTGGAGAAAAGGACATGAATGACCTTGTGTTGTCTTCACACATAAAAGACAACTTGAAGGAGCAAAATATTTCTGAATCATAACTTTTTTCACCTTCAAAGCTCTGTGGCTGCATCGTCTTCCCCCAGTCAGTGTGACAGAGGAAATATCTGAAGTCACCGCCACTATTTGCCAGGATTTATCTAGCTGGGGACCTCTTTTCACTGCTTTTTCTTGGGATATTGTGGACCCCCTTGGCTTCTATTGTTAGGCCTTTTTTTTTAATCAGGAAAGTATTTTCAGATTTACTGATGTATAATTGATAGTTGATAAACTACATATATGTAAATAATACAGTTTGATAAGGTTTGATATATGCATACACCTGAGAAACCATTCTCACAGTCAAGATCATGAATCTGCCCACCACCCCTAGAAGTTCCTTTGTGCTTCTTTGTAACATACTCCTCTCCTCAGCAACTACCAATCTGCTTTCTATCTTGGTGGATTCATTTGCATTTTCTAGAATTTTCTATCAATGGAATCACACCACAGGTGCTGTTTTCCACCTTGCTCATTTAGCTCAGCATCACGCTGAAATTTATCCATCTTTCATGTATCAATAGTATGTTCCTTTTTTATTGCTGAATGATATCCATTGTGTAATTCACCAAAATGTATTTATCTAATCACCTGTTATTGGACATCTGGCTTGTTTTCAGTTTTCGACTATTACAGATGAAGCTGCGGAGTACATTTGTGTGTGAATCTCTGTGTAGACATATGTTTTCACTTCTCTTGGGTACAAATCTAGAAGTGTAATGTCTGGATTGTATGATAGGGTGTGTTTAACTTTTCTAAAAACTGCACGCTGTTTTCTGAAGGGGTTACACCATCTCATCTTCCCGCCAACAGTGCGCGAGAGTTCCGTATCTTTGCCCCCGATTGATGTTGTCAGTCTGTTTCATGCTTGCCATTCTGCAAGACGTGCAGTAGTATCTCACTGTGGTGTTAATTTGCATGTCCCTAATGACTAATGAGATTGAACATCTTTTTATGTCTTGATTTACCATTTGGATTTTCTTTAGTAAAGTATCTGTTCAGATTTTGTGATCATTTTAAAATTGGGTTGTCCTCTGCTGCAAGAGTTCTGTATAATCCTAGATATAAGTTCGGTGTATGTTTTATAAATGTTTTCTCCAGGTCTATGGCTTGCCTTTTCCTTTTTGTAACAGCATCTTTTAAAGAGCAAGAGTTTTTGAAATTTTGATGAAGTCTAATATATTGATTTTTTTCCTGGTATGTGCTTTTTTGTGTCCTATTTAAGAAAAAGGCAAGTGATATCTCATTATTATTATGAAATTAGTTGTGACCTTGGATTTCCTGAAAGCCTCAGGAACTCCCAGAGGTCCCTGGAGCACCCATTGAAAACTGCCAGCCCAAAAGGTGGTTTAAATATAATTTTTGGCTCCAGAAAAATATAATGGGAATCGTGAGTTCATGCCACAAAGTTTGTTTTGGTTTAAGAAAGTGTGTGTGTGTGAGAGAGAGACATCTGTCTCTAACTGACTCTGCCTTTGCAATATTAGCCACGGTTCCCTTGACGCTGCCCTTCGACAGTTTGAGAGGACAGCAGACACTGCTGCTGCCTGGGCAGAGCCATCTTCATTATATGTGGCCACTGGGTCCACAAGATTAATGGCAACATTTTAAAAATTCACACAGACCTGGAATCAGCACTAGAAAATACAGATTTAAATTAACAAGGAAAAAGCAGAATCCCATCAAAGGAAATAAATTGTGCTGGCAACTATTGTCACGTAATAAAATGTATTCTATAACTGAAGGGCTTTTATATGGAGCTGTCTGCAGCTCAGTGGCCATGTTAATTGAATAAGGTGTCTAAGGCCGACTTGGGGGAAAATGGAATTCCCCTCAGCATGCTATCCAGCTGGACCTATTTGTTACAGAGCAGCCAGTCCCTCCTGCGGGGAGACGTAGTTGCCACCAGAAGCCGCAGCGTGTCCCAGCTCATCAGGGTGTGCCCCTGCTCCTCTGGGCGGCTCTGTGGGCAGGGGGGACAGAGAGGAAAGCTTGGTAATGCTCCCTGAGGATTTAGGGGCTGTTCTAGTTACGGTTCTCCAGTGACCAAACCGATTTTGGAATAATCCGTCATTTCAGGCAAGTAGCAGAAATCGTTGGCCCCCGATGGTCAGTCCCCTGCTCCGGTGGTGGTCCGAGACCTACTGGGAATGGTACCAGAAGGAAGTGGAGACAGTTTCCCAGGTCTTTGAGTCCACTTCTCAGTGTGCCGGGGATCTTTACGAAGGCCTGAAATCTGAACACGCTGATCTGCCTATGGAGCGATGAGGTCTGGGGCTGCTGAAATGACTCCATGGGGACTGCTGTCCGTGGGGCACTAGCCACCATGTTTTCTTGGACTTCGCAGTTTTGTTTGACGCTGTCAAGAACCTGCTCATTCCTAGGACTTCCCGGGCGTGGCTGCCGTAGAGAAGCTGCGGGTCCAGTGCCCACGGTCTAGTGAGGTGCCTGGTTCCTTCCTTCTTTCCTCCTCCGGGATAAGGTCATGGTTGGGGTGTTCCTTTAACCTCATTAGACAGTTCAGTTATGGGAAGGAAGCCAAAGAGTGCTGGGCTAACTGATCACAGTTCCAAGTATGAAAGTCGGGATTTTCTCTTTCCTCACTGGACACTGTGGTCATGGACATGGGCTCAGGTCCTTAAGTAGTCTTCTAAAATATCTTAAAACTGCAAAACAGTTCATTAAACAGTGGTACCATAACTTTTTAACCATTCCCTATTGTTTGATATTCAATTTGATTCCAGTTTTGGGCTTCATAAGCAATGCCATGATGAATTTATTTACTGTTTATATAAAAATGTCATGAATCAGAAAGAGTGGCATTTTCCAAACCATTAACCAGCCCAGTCCTGGGGATGAGAAGGAGACAAGTGGGAAGCCTTCTTGGAAGCTTTCCCGAAATTATCTCTAATTACGAATCAGAATCAGATTCATTCATTCAACAGTATTAGGTAATCTTAGAAGGTTTCCCCTAATATTTTTTAAGTTCCCACTCTGTGCCAGGCATAGTTCTTGGCGCTGGAATGTGGTGGGAAGAGAAAGTGTGATGGAGAACATGTTCTGGCGCCACGAGAACAACCAGAAAATCCCGAAGAGTGGGGAGAGCTCTGCAGCGGGGAGGGTGGCTGGAGATGGCGCAGCTCCTTGGAAGGGTGGTCAGGGCCGGCATCTCTGAGGGGTGGCCTGACTGGGGACCTGGGAGATGAGTGTTTCAGGCAGCAGGAACAGCAACTGCAAAGGTCCTGAGGCAGGAACAAGAGCAAGGGACTAGAAGGACAAAAGCGGGTGCTGAGGTTGGCGATGTGAGTGCAGGGAGCATGGACAAGTCCCAGTTAGGGAGGAGGGATGGGCTGGACCTGGGAGGACCTCTCCACCTGGGGATGGTTTGGGTTTCATTCTAATGTAGAGGGAAGGCACTGGCAGGTTTTGTAATGATCCTGCACTGCCTTATGAGCAGGACTCTAAAATAAGGGAGTCAGGAATGGGAAGAATCGGAAAGGAATTGAGGCTAAACCTCACCACATGCCCTGTGCTAACTGCCCTGCCTGCCTTGTGGCCAGGTGTGCTCCTGGAGGCAGCCCCCCTCCTGAAGGCCACCCAGCTCCTTGGCGCTGGCAATGGGATTTGAACCTACATCAGTGGGCTCGGGCACTGCTCTTAACCACTGCTGCTGCCCTGCCTCCCTGTGTGCGAGGTTGGGCCACTGGTCACCCAGCTCTGTATGGTGCACCGTAACCTGTCGGGATCAGTGAGCTCTAAGTGGCAGAGATGTCGAGTCCCTGGCATCTGATTGAGTAATCTCACTCTTCACGCCTGGTGGTCGAGATGATACATCAGGGCAACTTTAAAATAGCAGTAACCACCTCTGGAGGACACGTGCACTAACCGTCCCGTTAATTCCCAGCTCCCCCTGTCGGTGCCTCAGTTTCCCGCTCTGTTAAATGAGAGTGATTATTTCTGTCTAAAGCTTGCCGAGAGGATCAGGCCAGGTGATGTCTGTGAGGGAACCCAGCCCAGGGCCTGGCAGGCGGGTCCCCACCTAACGCTGGGGAATGAGAAGTTCACCTTGCCCGGTGTCGCAGCTGACTGCAGAGCCTTCCTCCGTGGGTGTCACTGTCAGGCTAATCTGACGCCAGGCACCCCTGGGCCACTTCTCCTTCAGCAGGTGACTTCCTTGTCCTGTTTAACCACAGGTGATCTGTCCCCTCGGCCCAAACTGTTCATTCTCATTAATGGGAGGCCTTGCTGTGCCTTTCTGTCTGCCTGTTCCCACATCCCCTGCTTGCTGTGTCCAGGAACAGTGGAACCAAAAAGCCCCAAGGCTTGCTCTGGCCAGGAGGCCTTACCCCTTGCTCTTGGAATACTGTCTCGTGTCAGCTACTGCAGCTGGAGGTTTTGGTAACTGCATTTCAATTCAACAGATTCCTATCGAGCAATTACTGTGAAAAATACAGTCAGCCTATGACTTGAATTTTCTTTTAATTTCACATGAATGCATCAGCCACACGTTGTCTGTTGTATGTGAATGGAAACTTTCTTTTCCCACTTTGTAAATTCCTGGTTGTGGCTGCCACCAATATCTTCTTACACCACACCTGTCTTCCTCCGTGGTAGAGAGAAGTGGGATGCGTGGTCTGATACAGCGACCCCTCGAGGCTAATTGAGAAAATTCACAGATGAAATAACAGGCTAACAGCAGCTCATGTCCAAAAGAGACCCAGGGGCTTTAGTGGACTAAGTTCAACACTTGATTTGGTCAACAAATGTTCAGTAATTGTCTACTCTGTGGCAGAAATTATCCTAGCAAATGAGGAGGTCGTGGTCAAATTAGAGGGACAGGTTTATATCAGATGATTAAACTATATTGTGATAACTGGAATAGAGTGAGAGAGGACACAGGGACACCCAGTCCAGCCTGGGACAAGCCCAGGAAAGATTTCACCAAAGAGGGCATAGTTGAGTAGGGTTTTGGCTGGTGAATAGGAGTGTGGAGACTAGGTAAGGAAGAATGGAGATTCTCAGAAGAGGGAGCAGCGTGGATAGAGTCAGGCTGAGGCATGAAAAACAAGGCCTATTCAGGGATTGACGAGACTTTCGCTCTTCCTGGGGGAGGGAGAAGTGAGCAGTGATGAGAGGCAGGTTCTGGAGAGGGGGCTGGTGTGTCGGGGTGGCTGAAACCAGGGGTGTGGGGTGGACCAGGCTGCCCAGAGAGAGAGTATGGGGTGAGAAGAGAGCTGAGCCAGGACCCTGCACATGGCAACCTGGAAAAGGTTGGAGGAGGAGGAGGGGCCAGAAAGAACCATCTGTGAGGAGGGGAGAGCATGAGGCTGGGGGTAGGGGGCGAGCAGAGCCAGGCAAACCCCGTGCCCCAGAGAAGCCAGGAGGGTTGGACTGGGAAGTCCATGTTGGACGGGGCAGCTAAAGAGCCGGGCACTTTTCTTTCTCTGTTGCTCATACAGTTCTTTTTTAAGTCCTGAATTTCCCCAACACTGTCCATTTAGAGGGTCTGCAGCAGGTATTTGGGGAGGAATTAAGGGTCTGCACATAGTAGATGGTAAATAATTACAGTTTCATGATCATCTCCATCATCATTTGCTGCTACCATTTCCTTCCACAGTGGCCTCTGTTTGGAAATGGTAGATTGAATCGTGGCACATCTCTGCCTAGAATCCTTCAGGATGAAGTCAGAACCCGTGCCAGCCACCAGATGGGGTGGCCCCCATAGCCTTCTCGGCTGGTCCCACACCCTCTTCTGGCTTTCTAGGTCTGGCCACCATGGCCTCCTCCTGGGTCTTTCCGCTGGCCAGACTCCCTGCAGGGCGCACACCCTGCTGCCCGGCCACCCCTGACTCCCACCCGCCCTCAGTTCCCCACTTCAATGTCACTTCCTCCAGGGAGCCCCCTCCTGCTCCGCCCTTCATAGCACTTGAGTCGTCCTTCGTTCTGCAGGAAGTGATCACACCTGAAAGCAAGCGTTCAGGTAACTTTGTGGACATGTTTGTGTCCCCCGCAGATCTGTGTGGATGCGTGTTTGACCTCCCAGTGGTGGGGCTTGGCCTGTTTTCTCCTCTGGCTCCTGGCTGGCCTCTGCCGTCATCCAGGTCCACCTGTCTTCTAAAGTCCTGCTAACGCCCCCTCCTCCGTGAGCCCCGCCGAATGCCTCGAGCGGAAAGATCACTTTGTGTCCTCAGGTTGGGTGTAGCTTTTTAGGACTTTTAAGGCTGAGAAATCTTAGAGTCTGGCAGCTGTGAAGCCTTCAGCTCCTGGAGATTCCCTCATTGGCAGAGTGCAGCGACGGTCCCTGCCCGGCTCTCTGAGGTCCTCACAGTCACACACCCTGTGTTCTCACAGTGCGCGGGCCCCACACAGCATGTAGCCGGCCTGGACCTTGAGGGGCACTGTGAGGAGCCATAGGGGAATGTGTGACATCTGCATCCCCAGGGCCTGGTGCCCGGTGACACTCTCGGCAGGGTCACCTGTCATGGTTTTAGTTCTGCTCAACCACAACCACGGTCAGGAATTCACTCTTCTGTTTGCTCAGCTGCACTGACTAAGTGCTGTGGTCAGAGGCACCGATCAATGCTGAAACCTTCTGCAGCTGCCGCTCACCCACGCAGCGCTCCCAGGCCTGGCCAGTTTTCAGATTCACTGCAGGACCTTGTTAAAAATACGTTTCTGGGCTACACCCTGCCAGGACCACTGAACCGGACCCCCTGGGGTCGGGCCTGTGAGTCTGTGTTGTTAGCAAGTTCCCAGGTGACTCTAATGCCGTCATCGATGCCAGGACAGGTGGGACAGAGTTTGGGAACCTCTATCCCAAGAACCAGACCTCTTGCTGCGGCATTTGGTGTCCTGGCCATGGCCTGCCTTTCTAGCTTTGCTTCCAAAGTGTACCCTAACCCCGCACTGAAGTGTGGGCTCTCCCTGACTACCTGGCAGGTGCCTCTGACTCCTGTAGCACCCTGAGGGGTCATGAAGCCCTGTCCCCTTTAACAGAACATACTGTTCTTTCCTTTCATGCTCACCAGCACCCAGTTTTTCTTTTTCTCTGAGCACAAATCATGTCCCTGCACTTATATCCCCTGCAGCCTTAGTCCTCCTTGGGGGAGCTCCGCTCTGCACCTTCAGTGAGCAGCAGCAATGCACAGACTGCAGATTCCCTGCACACACACCAGGGCACCCAGGGGACACGCTCTCCCTGTACCTGTGTTTGCTGGTTCCCCCACAGCCCTGGGCACCCAGTTGCTGCTGCTCAGCAGGCCCCACTGCTTGGTTCAGGCTGGCTGGCCCGTGGCACAGGCGTCCACCATGAAGGCTTGTGCTGCAGCCAGCAAACCGAATACCTTCACAGCCCCGGTGCTCACCTTGTCCCCGGAAGGCTCTTGCTAGTTGCGGCTCAATCCTGGCTCTGTGGGAACAGCCGCTACCTGGAGAGCCTTTCCTCCCAGGGGTCTTTATGTACAACAGTCATTCTAGAAGGTCATGCGTGTGCTGTGGGAAAAGGCACCGTGTAATTGACAGCTTTCGTTACCTACAAATGCTCCCTCCACTCGTCTCTCCCCTTTTGGAAATGACAAAGTGTGGCCAAAGCTTAGGCTGCTGAGCGATTTCAAGCCAACGCCAAGTCATCCCTCCAGAGATTTTTTTGTTGTTTTTCCCCCCAGACTTGTTGGGTTTTAAATATTTTTCCTATTATTTTAATCTTTCTTTTGAGCATTCATTAAAAGCAGCTAATGACCATGCAAAATGGATTATTTGCTTTTGACTAATACTTATGCTGTATGTTCTTTGTGAGCTTTAATGACTAAACCTGAGCCATAAAAGATAGCATTGAGTCTGTCTGGAAGGTGCTTTCTTGAGCACCTACTCTGTGCTCTGCCTGAGGGGAAACACACAGACACAGCAGTTCAGAGCCATGTGCTATTCTGATTTCCAGCACCTTCATTTGCAAAGTGTGTCGTGAGCTGTGGTCCTCAGCTGCCCTGGAGGGCAGGTGTGGAAGCCATTGGATGGAATGGAACAAGCCAAGGCTGGTGTTCAGAGCCTGGGTCCTACCGTCCCATTGGTGTATTTGGCCCAGTAAACAGAGATCTGGATCAAAATGCCCACCTCAATGGAGGCTGTTGGACGTGCCGTAAGGCTCGGGAAACCCTTCCTTTGGCTTGGGTGTGCTTTCAGTATGGAGAAAAGGTGGCTGCTGATGTCTGGAAGCTTCCGAGTTCCTTGGGAGGAGTAGTCATGCTTGAGAGAGGTGGGTGGGGGCGCTGCCAGGAGCATCCACTTTTCCTGCTCCGTGTGAGTTTCAGCTGTTGATGGCGCCAGGTGCGTTCTGAGCCCTGGGGAGTGCTCCTCGTAACCTCCTTTCTCTCCTTGTCTCTTTCCCAGGCACATCTCGCTAACGCTCCCTGCCACCTTCCGAGGCAGGAACAGCACCCGGACGGACTATGAGTACCAGCACTCCAATTTGTATGCCATATCAGGTACGTGGGGCCACTGCGGCAGGCCAGCCGCGGAGTCTGTGTCCTGGGTGCCACCTCCTTCCGCACGTTCCGTGTCTTCTAGCAGGACCTGTCTGTCTTACCTCTCTTTTACTCTGCAAGAGTTCTGTTCCCAGCAGGGACCAGGCCTTCCCTTTCCTTTGTGTCGCCACGGCACTTAGAGAAGGGCCAGGTACTCGACGTGTTTTGAAACTAATGATGAAAAACAATGTGTGGATTTCACAAGCTTGAAGGGAGGTTTCCAGAGAATACTCAGCACATTGTTCACCTGCCAGACCCCGGGCAGGTTTCCCACGGGGACTCAGGGCAGCACCGAGCTGAGCCTGCTCGGCTCGCCCTCCCGAATCCAGGTCTGTCCTCACCTCTCATTTCTCACAGCCGGGTTTGTGGCCAGAGGGTTCACTGGCGGTCGCCCCCTCACACCTCCGTAGTGTGAGTCTGTGGTTTCCGAACTCAGCCTTGGAATCGATAGTGTTACCTTGGCGGGAACTGCATCAGCCCTGGTTTTCCTTTTCACCTTCACCCGGGGAGGGGAACGTTGCAAGCCTCGTTACAGAGTGGAGATTCATTAGGTGCCTGGCAGTGCAGGCGACTTGCTAAGAGCTGAGGAGACCCACAAACTCGCCTCTGATTATACTGAGCCGCCAGTCGCCAGTCGGGGTGTTTGTGTACGAGGGGGAAGTGGCAAATCGGTGCCACTTACCAGCGCACACCCTTAATGGTGAGTGACATTTTGAACACGGGAACATGGCATTCATTCATGTACCATAATGAATCGGTTATTTAAAAGGTAATCTTTTTTTCTAAAAATTGCAACTACAGGTTACTAAATAGATGAAATAGAACAATGGCATAATTCTTGTCAGTATTAGTTTTTCTCGTTATGATCACTCCCTAATAGGTTTGGAAGGATAAGCAAAGCCCGTTGTTCCATTTCCGGGCAGCACTCCTCCTGGGAAGGGGAGAAACAGGGATGTTCTTAAGCCCCCGTCCCTGGCTCCACTCCAGGAACCAGGCTCTCCAAGGGGAGAGGAAACATGTTTGTCTAAGAAAAGCATCTCCAGGGAGAATTTCTTTTGTGCTGTGGCTATTTCAGCAGAGCCGACAAGGAGCATAACAAGTGTGGAAAGATGACCTATTTTGTAGGAAAGCTGAATATTTCCCCAGATGCTTAGTGGCATCATGGTGTAAAACAGGCCCGTGAAATCCAGCAGAGCGCCCTGTTCAGAATGCGCACGAGGAAAGCGCCATCAAAACAGATGACTGTTTTTCCGCAGCTTGCAAATCTTTTTCCAGCCACAGTGTTCGGCTACACCCACCTTACCTGTGTTCTCTGATGGCTTTCCCAGCTGTTGGCGTTTCTGCAGAAAAGAGTCCACAGAGCGAAATCTCCTCTGGTTTGGCAGGAATGTCGCTGTCTGCCTCTGGACGGCTGCTTCCTCACCCCGCAGCTTTGATGAGGTGTTGTCTGGGTTCATTTCAGCTGTTAGTTTAGCAATACCAGGGTAACAGCCTCAAGACACAGGGGAAGCCATTCAGAAACTTCCTGTTACATTTATGTAAGTGGCAGTCAATTGGATTTTATCTCCCAAACAGAGGTAGTGGAGGCTGCAGCACGCGGCAGCAGGCAGCTCAGGCCTCCTCGGCGGCTGCAGGCACCAAATTGTTCTGCCAGGGCCCAGGACTGCTTTGCTGCAGCCCTGCCAGGAATACCCCGCAGGGCCCGCTGGCTCCACAAGGCCTGCAAGCTCAGCACTGGGCAGCGCTGGTGCAGTTGGAAACCTGCCCGCCCACCCACTGGCAGCCTGCCTACGAGTTGTTCTGGCTTCGAGGGAGCAGAGACCACCCCTCATCCCCACATGAAGAGTATTTGGCACTAAGTGGCTCATCTGAGTTTGATATTGCAAAGTTAGGGTTTCCAATGGTTTATTCCACAAACAGTTAAGGCAAAGTGTGTCCCAGGCCCTGGCCCTTGCCCGGGACCGATGCCTTCATAGCTGGGGTTCTGCTGATAATGAAATGGATCATCAAACTGTTCTGCTTCCGAACCGGCTCTGGCATGTGTCCACTGCAGGCTTCAGGAGCTAAGCCTGCAAACTCCTGGTATGCTCTGTGTCTGCCCCAAAAACATTTGATTACTGCTCCCTTAGTGTTCGGTCCCTTCCTAAGATAGGTAGACTTCAAAACTGTAATTAGAAATTTGGGAAAAAAGCTTGCATTTAATGTGTATGTATGGTTGTTAAAGTATATTTACTTTTAATGTTTTCTCAGTGGCATACCTGTTAATCTATCCCTATTCCTGTCCCTTTTGCTAAGACATTCCACCCCCACCACGCCTGCAGAGGGAGAGAGACACTGCTCAGAGTTGCTGGAGACACCAGTGGAGACGATATGTAGCTCTGTCCCCGGCACATAGAGGTGCTTATGCAGTGCTTACGGAAGGATGGAAGAGGGGAAGGGGAGCATTTGGCCTACACCTGCCTTGCACAGGGGTACCCTCTAAGACCCCTGGGGTAGGGGTGATCCCGACTGGCCCCTAGACCACCTCTAGTGTCTGGGGCGATCACTTCCAACCAGCCCGTTGCATGTCTCCCTCATTAAGCTGGGCTCTGCCTTCCTGCACCTTCACTTCATCCAGCAGTCGGACGTACTGTGCATTCTGTCCGCCAGAATTTGCCAGCTGTTCCCACAGTCCGGTCCGTATTTCTCTCCTGCCCACAGAAGTGGGGCGGGGAACTTTTACTGACTTGGTGCTAAAATGCTGAGACTTTGGTGTCTCTCACTCTGCCACCGTGCACCCTAATCACAGTGGCCATGAAGCCAACCTTTGATCCTCACACTTTTTCTTCTAGGAATTTCTGCTAGGAAATACAGATGTGCAAAAAGATTCGCCCACAAGGATGGGCACTGCTGCTTTTTAAAAATAATGCTCCAAAACAGGTGGAAAATGACTGTATCTCAAATGCCCCAAACAAAGGCGAATGCTTAAATTACAAAACATCCATACAGTGGCCATTCAAGAAATGATGGTTTAAATAAAAAGATGTACATGAATATCGTGGAGTGGGAAAAAAACAGGTGACAAACCAGAACGTGCAGTGGGATCTTATTTTTAAAAATATCCATCTAAAGGTCCACGCTGAGAAATTTACAGTGGTTTTCCCCAGATTTTCCTTGTCTTTTCTTCTTTTGACTTCTTTGCAATCCCTCACTTTTCCATGATAGCGTGTGTTGCTTTTATAATAAGAAAAAACACACAGACCCCACGTGAACGGGGCATGCTGTCAGTGGACGTGCTGGACCTCAGGGTCGCCCCGTTATCTCCGAGTGCTCAGAGCCACCCGACTCATGATAGATGCTCGACGTTTACTGGAAATTACTTCCAGGCCACAGATCAGTAATTTCCTTATTGTTCCTTTTTGAGAATATGATTTTTTCCCGGTTATCTAGTCCCCTGAAACCGCCTGTTCACTCCTGTTGCTCAGAGATCAGAGTCTGTACTTTCAATATCGCCTTCCCGTCCCCCGGCCCCACAGACATGGACCCGGTGGAAACACCTGGCTGCTCGAGCTACGTCCTCACCTTCCTGGCTCTTCCGACCCCCCAGCACCACGTTATTCTGCTCTTTAGGGTTTGAAGACGGTTTTCTTTAAAGAAGGACGTGGGAATACACCGATGGTCACCTGGTTCGGTCCGCTCCGTTATCCATCTGTGTTAGGGTCGGCAAACTGTGGCCAAATCCCACCCGCGGCCTGTTTTTCTATGGCCTGTCAGCTATGAATAGTTTCAATATTTTTAAGTAGTTGAAAAAAATAAAAAGAATAGTATTTAGGGATCTGTGAAAATTATATGAAATTCAAATTCCAGTGCTCACAAATGAAATTTTACCGGAACACAGCCATGCCCGCTGCTTTACAAATGGTCTGTGGCTGCTTTCAGGCTACAGCACAGCGTTGAGTGTCTGCAGCCAGCACCGTGTGGCCCACAAACCCTTAATGTTCCTCGCTGGCCCTTCGCAGAAAACGTCTGCCAACACCTAGTCAGTGTCATCAGTCCTAAGCCATGGGTGCTGCTCTGACTGTTTCTTGCTCCAAACATAAATTTTTAAAACCACTTTTTTTGCATGTTCTTACTTCGGTAAGCAGAGGCTCGTGCTTTGCTGGTTGTAGCTTTCCCTGGCGTTCCCTCCCCGCCACCCCCGCCCCATAGCCATGTTTCTTCGGTCTTGTGAACATGCCTTTAAGATCTCACCTCCTTGGCAGGCTGTCTTCAAGGCTGTGTTGATTTCTCTAGATTCTACCCCAACCCTTACCCCTGAGTTTCCTGATCGGGACTCTTAGTGGCTGTTAGTTTTCTTTTTAAGAATATCTTATCTTTCCTGAAAGTCTTTTATTTTAGTCCCAAATGGTAGCATCCTACCTTTTTTTCTTATATGTTTAGATGTCTAACCATTCACTCATTTCTATTTCATCTACTCCAGAAGAATTTCAGGTAGCTCCAAAAATAAATAGAGCAAATGAAAATGCAAGTGAGAAAATAAGAGTGAATGAAAAACAGGATAGAAAAGTAGAGTAGCTGTAAGCAGGGGATTCTGGATTTGGTTCTGAGTCAGAGGACAGTCTTAAGGATAAAACAAAAACAAGCTAGTTGCTTGAGAGGACCCTAACTACTCTACTGAGCCTAGAGAGAAAACCTTCCTCGGGAAGGACGGATGCCGACGTCCGCAGATGCATTGCTTAGACAGCTGAACAGAATGAGTGAGAAATACCTGCCGTCGACATGCGTGCTTCTGTTTCGGACAGACTGATTTCTGTGGTTCTGCACTTCTCCACACTATGCCCCATATGAACATTAATCCTACAGACACATATTAAAACTAGTGAGTGTCTCAGACAACATTGTGCCTGAGTGAGAGAAATATAAATATTTATAACCTGGAGGAAGAAAAGAAGGGCCCTGTAAAATGCTGTGAGCAACAGAGCAACTGCTTTTCAGGATTATAACCATGCGTCTGATAAGAACAGCCGATGTGCCCAGGCCTTGGCGGGGAGGAATTAACACATGTTTGAAATGAACCTAAACTGTTTGAAACTTAAGTGAGTTTAAGAATGTTCTTGTAGTGGGCACCACATACCTTAGGGAACTGAGGGACGTAGCGGGTGGCAGGAAAGACAGCTCTTCCCCGACCTCCTGCCCAGACCTGACACCCACACCTGTGCCAGAGGCTTCCCGTAAGGGCGGCTCAGCCAGGAGGATCCCAGTGGCTTTCCTGCCCCCCCCCAGTGTCTCCCATCAGTCTTCCGGCAGGTGACCACAGGTGTGGGAAACCATACTGTGCTATTGTTTGGCGGTGGTTTCTGTTATGATCTGAATTACATCTCCAAGTGCAGAATTTTCACCAAAGAAAACTTATTTTTCTCCCTTTTGAAAAAAATTGACATGGCAGTGTCAAATAATACAATTAAGCAAATACATATTAAAACTGGCATGTCATAAAACCAAAACATCTCAGACAACCCACAAATTCAGGATGAGCCACGATGCAGAAACCCTTTGAAGCCTCCCGGTGCCGTGAGCTGCGGGGCCAGGATTTCCTTCCCCTTAATGCGTGGACAGGAGCCTCGCTGACGTCTTCATCTACCCATCAGCACCAGCTGACTGTAACAAAAGAGGAAGGGGCGCACAGGTGTGCCAGAACAGAAGCCGTAACCTGGCTCTGTCCTGGCAGCCTGGAGGGTACTGACCACCCTGCCTTTAGCTCTTTTGTTTTTTCCGTTTTCCTTTGGGTTGCTGGGAAAGCCAGCTCGTTGCCCTCCACAGCTCTTCCCTCTGAAAAGCCAGCCGCCCCTTCAGAATGTCTGACACCGGGGAGGATGCGAGCGCAGTCAGGTCCGAGTCCAGCCTCGCCCCGGTGTGGCTCACGACCCTTGCACAGGGAGGAGGAGGATCTTACCTGAAACCCAGAACCGTGGCTGAGCCGTGTAACTGACATCAGACTGGGAGAGCACGAAGCAATTAAAAATAATTAATGATTTCTGAATATCAGCCTTCTCCATGCAGTTTTAATCTAGTCCTCATTTAAATTGGAAGATGGACATTTAATTATCAGTATTATGAAATTCATGATTTATATGTTTCATCCAATTGGGTAAAAATTTCTGCCACCAGCTCTTCATCTTACAATGAAAAAAATGTGTATCTTACGGCGTGATCATTTAAAAACTCGTCTGCAGCATACCAAACAATTCCAAACATGTTTTCCTTTCATTTGTGGTGATTACATTATTTCTATCTCTCAATTAGGAAAAAATATCTCACCTGGAAAATTGAAAATAAACTCAGTACTTTAGTGATCATGAAGCATTGCGGGGTTGGAAACCGAAGTCTGAAAGACTGGAACAGTAGGGCGCTTGGGAGATGCTGTTCTTTTCTGCAAAGGTGTGCTCAGCACAGCCGCTCGTGTGTAGTGTTTGTGGTCTCGCTGCAGAATTTGCACCCAAGTTCCGTGCGTGCCTGTGCCCGTGGCCCCCCCTTCCTGTACACTTGGGGGAGCGTCAGCTCGTGCGCGGGTCGAGTGAGCGTGTTACCCATAAGCACCAATGAAGGAATGAGCTGCCGTCTCCGGTAGAACCCCTGAGTAACGTTCATCAGCCTCCGCGTGCGCAGGTGTCCCTGCGGCCTTTGTCTTTAGTGGGCGAGTTCTTGTGCTCGAGGTGGCATCGTATTTCAGACCGCTGCTTCCCTTTGGCCTCCACTGAGTGTTTTCAGGGCCACCTAGGACGAGGTGTGTGGGCGAGTGTATGGGAGGGTGGCCGGGATCTGAGAGCGGAAAATCCGTTTGGCACAGCCACGGATAATAGCAGATGGGGAAAATTCCTGAATGAAGTGAAAAAATATTTGTAATAATGACGTTCAAATCAAGGACGAAAGGAAGTCATTTTAAAGCCATGTACATTTTTATCGTCACCTATAACAGCCATCGCCTCCCTTGTCTGCCCATCTACTGTTGCCATGGCTGACAACAAAATGAAGCATAAAGAAAAATATAAGAGAAAGGAGAAATGAATGGGAGCGGATGGGGAATTGATCGTGTGGAGTATTTGTATATCCTGATGTAAAAGGTGCGGCTGACAGGTGGCCAGGTTTGCTCTGTACACAACCATGTGTGTGCTGTCAGGCGCACGCACGCTGCCTTGTTTCGATTGATGAATTGCCTGCTTTCTTGATTAAACCTTCCGTCACTTAAGAAACAAAAAGCCTGTGTTTAGATGGCAGAGTGGGACATGTCAAAAAAATCTGTCTCCTTTACCTTTGTGCAGATGTTGGGCACAGACTGTAACATGTATTATTAAAATGAATGTGGCATTTACTGTGCATTATTCCTTTCCTGGGAGAAAGGACTGTAAATTATATGCTAATAATAAGCTTTAACCCTTTCGAAATGCAAAAGATTTAAGAGTGCAAATATTCATGTAGGCCTGGCTAATTGGATGTGCTTTTATACATCCACCGTGGCGGTGGTGTCACTGAAGTTAATGAACAGCGTGCGCAGGCAAACACGCCAGGCACCTGGGGACTCTCGCCTCCTAGAGGTTCTCTGCGGTGCAAGTGCCTCCTCTAGGATTTCACAGAGAGTCAGACCCTGAAAACCCTGCGCTGGGCTCCGGGTCGTCCTCCTCCAGATTGAGACCATGGCCGTGTCCCCAGTGAGCCCTTTGGAGCTGAATGTGGAGGGTGGTCCTCTCTTTGCTCTCCTGCGTGGGCTTGGCCCACTTGGTTATCTTCCTTGACCAGGCTTTTCCAGCCTCAGTCCAGTTGCCCAGGTGGCAGACTCATCTCTGCAAAGCACTACTGTGCCTTTTTGCTCCTCGGATCACGCCTTCCTGCCCCCGCCAGCCGGCTCCAGCCTGCATTCATTCAGACCTCACCTGCCCAGCGTTGAGGCTGTTGGCAGCCGGCCCCACCTGCCTAGGTCATCTGCCATTTCTCTCCGCTGTATCCCACCAGCCTGGGGCGCTTCCTGCATCCTCCTTGACTTTGTTTCATTCTGCGCACTTGCCCCGCCACTCCAACGGCTCAGATTGCACCACCTTCCCTTCTGTCTCTGCTCACCCATCTTTGAAGGCCTATTCCCACTGCTTCTTCCACAAAGCTTCTCTGATTCCCTTCTGGCTGGGGACATCTCTCCCACACTACTTTGTGTTGGAGCGAGTTCATCTGTCAGCACCTTGAGAGGGCAGAGACTGTGTAGAGAGGACAGAGGCTGCCTTCTGTCCTTTTTGGACTGAGAAGAATGTATGTAAACAAAGACAAAAGAGCAAGACTGTTCACTCCTCCATTCACTCATCAGATACCGAGAGCTGCCAGGCCCTGTGCTCCTGAGGGCAATAGGAAGCCTGTTAAAGACGGTTCAGTGTGTGACTGACCAGGCATTTGGGGCTGGAAGCACGGGTTCAGAATCTTGGCTCTGACACATACTGTCCATCACACAAAGCTACTGTAAACAGCTGCCCAGGCTGTGCACTGCACAATGTGTGTGAATGGCGCCCCTAGAGCTTGCAAGGGCCCTGTGCTATGGTACCTTGGGCAGTGCCAGTTATTCATACCAGTAAAAGAATACAGTAACTGCCTGCTTCCTTTCCTGGATTGTTGTCAAGATCCAGGGTACGTGAGAACATTCTGTAAGCCAGGAAGCAGTGCAGGAGTGTCACTTCTCTCCATATGCACCTCCGCGGCAGGGCCGTGATCCGAGTAGGATCCCAAAGCTTTGTTGAGAATTATCACTCAGGACATACTGGCTTGTGCCAGGTGCGGTCTTCATCTGCTCCGCCTCGTGCTCCCTTAGATAATTCAGACATATGCAGTCACTCTTCTGAGTGCTCGGAGAAACTTCCTCTCAGTCCAGAGACACTTGCAACAAAAGGCTCTCTGGCATGGCTCAGCTCGGCACCCCCTGGAAGCTGAGACATTCTGTCACGCATCGTCACTTAGAAGTGGGCTATTTTCTGTGGCAAGCAGCCCACGAGCCCTTTCTCAGGAAGGTGACAGAATGATGGCTTGGGGGCAGGAAGGAGAGAAGTGCTTGGCAGAGTGAGCCGGAGACTTCTATAAAGTCGTCCAATGTCCCTTTGGTGTTTTGGAGGAAAAGTGCCTGTGGGGCTGATTTCTGCTCCAGGCTTTCGTTTCTGCCTTTCCTGTGCTCCGTGGTAGGAAAAAGCTAAGACTTTTTCCAGTTAAGTCATCGTGAAAAATAAAAATATTATTAGGTGACAGATACTTCAGCTCTTAAAAAGGTGGCCACCTTCCCACTGTGCTTTCATTCTCTCTTCGGTTGTTAAGCATGGCAGGGCTTAGGCTTAGGCAGTTGGTTTAACAGGCCACATCCGCTCCTTAAACCCGTGGGTGAGGCAGCCAGGGGGTAATGGATTGAACTAGGGCAGGAGCCAGGAGAGCTGAGCAAGGGCTGGTTCTCCCGGAGGGCAGCCAGGCAAGGCCAGGCAGAGCACCCGGCCTTCCCGGACCTAGCAGCAATTGCAGTCATTTCAACGTCACGGTGGCTCAGCTGGTGTTTACTGGAAGCTTCTGGTGCATCAGGCATGGTCTAGGACCAAGGCAGAGGTGGCAACACCCACTCCCAAGCGGAGGGTATGTAGGAAGGAGACCTGTGCGTTTCACAACTCGAGATGCCCCAGACAGGGCCGTTATTGCCCCCGACTTCACAGATGCTCCACCGAACACTGTCTTAACTGTAAAGTTCCTGAACACAGGAGCACAGGAAAACTAACTCTCTGACACCTTTCTCCCTGTGTGTTTATTTTCTTTAGTTTTTCAGCAGAAATATACCCCATTTCCCCTTGTAATTCACTTCCTGGTGGACAGCATGATTGCCAGAGAAACGCTGAAAACAAAGGAGACACACTTGAGCCCAGCTCTTCGCATGCTCTTAGCACATCAGAGGCTCGGCTCTGGGTAAAGGAATTTGGTTTACCAGACGCTCCTGCCTGCGGGCCCCTTACACCAAATGAGCCTTTTGTTTCTGTCTTTCTCATAGTAAACTCTCAAAGACACTTAGGGAGCTAAAGTTGTTTTTGCTTTATTAAAATGGATCGAATTAATTAAATTAATTTACTTAATAACACCCAGGCTTTCTCTAGTACCTACCACGTGTAAGACTATGTAATATGCACTTT
>CAUYSK010064480.1:0-34056 GCA_963575035.1 Avahi laniger | reverse complement strand
GTCTCTACTAAAATTAGAAAGAAATTAATTGGACAACTAAAAATATATAGAAAAAATTAGCCAGGCATGGTGGTGCATGCCTGTAGTCCCAGCTACTCAGGAGGCTGAGGCAGGAGGATTACTTGAGCCCAGGAGTTTGAGGTTGCTGTGAGCTAGGCTGATGCCACGGCACTCACCCTAGCCCGGGCAACACAGTGAGACTCTGTCTCAAAAAAAAAAAAAACTGTTTCTCATATGTCTCTATTCAATTTAAACTTATTAAAGATAGGAAATTATCAAATGAAGTATAAAAATCTACTACTTCACAGATTTACCCATTTTCTCATATGCTGCCTTCCGTGCATGAATAGCCTTAGGAGAGGGAACAATATTTTGTTACTATACAAAATACACTAACATGAATATGGTATAAAGAAAAAGAGGCAGAGGATAGAAAATGTTACTTATGATTTCAAAGGATCTCAGAGTTGGAATGAATTTTACTATCAATTTGCTCCCACTGTTGGAACCCAGAAGAGTGGTCAGCCAACCTGCTTTTCCGTGTATACAGTACAAGAAGTGCTCTACCAGAGAAGACAGTACTTTCAGAAGCAATTCACTTTTGGAAACCTCTAAATCAGAACTCCATCTTCTCAATCCTTCTGTTCTTTCTCCATCTTCCTTAACCCCACCCATACTAGTTTCCTTTCCCTGATGAAGATTCTAAGATTCCTTCCAAGTGAAAACCAATGTTCTAAATGTTAGAACACACTGTTCACATTCATTCCGTAATCTGCTCCTGGAAACTTCCTCTCGTGGATCCTTGTTGAGTCCTCAAGAGCCTTATGCAATGTTCTTCCCCAAAAAAGTTCTTCAATATTTTAAAATAACAGTCATACCTTTCCACCAAATCCTCTCTTCTATAAGCTAAATACTCTTACACCCTTTACCTATTGTTCACTATGGTATATATAAAGAATTTAAACAATCCATATCCTGCTCATCAGTGGAGAAAAAATATTTTATTCAAAGGAAAAAGATGAAAACAAATCATCACAGGGAAACATGCTCAGCCCCAGTTGTAATTTAAGAAATGAAAATTCAATGATCTTGAGTTATCATTATATACAGTATGAAGTGGCAAAAATGAATGGCTACATATTGCTGAGGTGCCACAAATTAACTCAAATTGTCTTGAAAACAATCTGTTAATAAGATCTATAAATCTGTTAATTCAGTTTGATTGAATGATTCCATTTGTACAGTGATATTCCAATCAGATGCTTCTAACAAAAATAAACAATGTTAAATGCCCTAAATGCCAAAAAATACAGCAAAATACCGTAGTATACTATGAAATATAATATTTATATAATAGGTTAGTATATGAACAATTTTAAGTAAAAATATAACCAATATACAAAAAATACATTAAAAAACTTTAAGCAAATGCAAAAACAGAATTCACAATTGTGTGTACATATAATTACATCTAATTATGCATATACATTAACAAAACTCTAAAAAAACAATTTGGAAACATATAAAAAGAAATAAGTGTTCATTATATTCTTTTTTTTCTTCAAAATTCTTCAAATCCTTAAAAAAAAGAGCAGATGATAAAAAGAGTCTCATAGCTTAATAGAGAATATGGAGATCTCCACTAACTGTAAGCATTAGAGGGCAGGAAATGAGTCTGATTTGTTCCCTATTATAGTCTTACACCAGGCCAGAGACTGACCTTTGATAGCTGACATTTTCATAGCATATACTATGTGCCAGGCACTGTTTTAAGCACTTTCCATAAATTACACATTTAATCCTCATAACAACCCTATAACGTAAATACTATTAGCACCCCATGTTGTAGATGACAAGCCTGAAGCATAGAAATTTAAGTGATTTTCCAGGGTCACACAGTTAGCAAGAGCCAGGATGAGATCCCAGACAGTATGAACTTCAGAATCCATGATCTTACCACCCCATCCTACCCTCATGCTAGGCCACCTCAATAAATGAGGAGGTGAACAATAAAAGGTCATTGAATGCATATATGGATGGATGGATGGATGGATGGATGGATAGATCGACTGATGGACTGATGGATTGACTGATTCATTGATTGATTGATTAATTATTTGAGTTAATTCTCTCTGAACCTGGGAAAGGAAACTGAGATTGTATTGAGCACCTCTCTGCTCTGACACTCTGCTAGGTGCTTTCATACATTTCTCACTAAATCATAGTAACAACCTTGTAAGGATACATTATTGCTGCTCATTTTTGAAGATGAGGAAACTAGATTTTGTTAATTAGATGTTGATTCTTGAGAAAGTAATCCTAGGACTCAAAATGATGCTTAGCAGAGTAGGAATTCAATACATATTTGTGAATGAAGAATTTTAAAGTACCCTTTTAATGCTTAGAAAAAGCAATAGTAAGAATCAGTAGCCAGTACGGTTTTCTTAAAGGCAAATGATAGCAAACCAATCTCATTTTCTTTTTGACTGGGTTCTAAACAGGTATATGAGGGAAATACCATCAACAAAGTATTCCTGAATTCCACCAAAGACACTAACAAGGTCATTCAAAATATCTTTGTGAATAAGATGGAGAAATGTAGTTTGCATAATGACACAAACGTGTGAATTTGAAGGCAGTCAAATAATACACTCAGTCCCAGACAGTTTCAGTCTCAGGTAGTGAGGATGGTTTCCATTGTTGAACCTAAATGACAATTTGGATGTTGCCATGTTGGTCAGATTTGTGAATAACAAGAGGCTGGTAGAGACAGCAATCAGGTTAGTTTAAACAGATATGATTTTGTTTTAAACTGAATGAACAAAAAATGTATGTAAGTCCAAAAATAAAGGCACTAGGAGAAACACTTCTTAATAGCAGCAAGGGTTTTGGGTATCTGTGTGTGTGTGTATGTGTGTGTGTGTGTGTATGTGTGTTTTAAAGGCATTTTGTGGTTAGCACTTAATACAAGTCAACATGCTACATGGCTGACAAATAAGAGTGAAAACTTAAGACTTCGTGAACAGAACTCTCTTACCCAAAACAAATTAGCTACCAACATACTATACTCATGCCCCACCAGATTCCTACAACAAGTAAACTTATCAAATGCTTGCCATGTGCCAGGCATTCTACTGTATTCAATCATTTAATTCTCTCAACAATTCTAGAAGTAGGAACTATTATTATATTATCCTCTGTCTTAATAGTTTAGGACAAGCATTGAAAGCTGAGCAGTTGCATTCGAGCTTCAACTTGTATTAATCACAATTCCATTCAGCCTTTCTCGTCTTCTGACATCAGCAGTTGTAAAGGCTATAGACCCCTTCCATGTCCTCCTGACCAACCTGAGTTGGTCTGTGCTGTTTACTGCAAGTAGAGACATTTCCATCCTGCTGACAGCCTCCCATCTCAAATGCCTGCACCTTTTCTTCACATGTGGCTTTCTCTTAACACCATGGGGGTTTCCTGGGTTGCACCTCCAGGGGCAGCCGTCAAACACCAGAGGATAGGAGCTGATGGATAAAGGTCCCAGCATCCCCACCCTCCAGTGACATGATTCTGAAGTATGTTCCACAGAGTTTTCAGAGTGTCCTCAGCATGACTGAGTGCCAGCTACCCACAAAGGCAATCTGTTTCTCTGCCTCACTTTCCCTCCACCCCTGCTCATTTGTGTTTCTTGGATTCATCTCTGCAATAAATTACCTGTACCCAAGACTCAGAATGGCTTGGCCTCGAGGCAAAACCAAACTATTACCCCTATGCTGTTTCTAAATCATTCTTAAATCTTCTACTAACTTTAAATAATTAAGTAATTATTTAACTAAATTAAAAATTTAAGTAATTTACCTTTTGGAGTATAAAGAATCTGGCATTAATTAAACATTGATTGTTTTATGTTATGAGCTAAACCGTAGCTTGACTTGGGGCTGGAGGGGAGAGTGGGAGCTAGCATGATTTTCCTCCAGACCAACTACCAATCCCAATAGTAGCTGAGAAAGAGAGAGAATGGAAAATGGCAAAATAATGGGTGCGGAGTATGAGATAGGAATTTTGAATTAAATCACTATAACTCAAGTAAAATTTAGGTCTTTGCCCATCCATCAGCCATCCATGAACTCCCAGCACCAAATTATAAAACTGGTTCATTCTCAACAATATTTCTGGAAGGGATGAGTTCCTAGATTCATTTTCTTTGTGGATATACCCAAAGGAGGTTATTTAGAAATATAGATCAAAATAAGCTGGCAAACTGGAAAGCCATTTCGTGTCCTTAGTTAAATCATGCCACCATTTGTTTTACTCCTATTACTGATTTGTAGATCACAGTCACACTCTTCTACCTCCCAGGGTACTTTCAGGAGGTGGTGAAAAGTACTACTGATAAGTCAGTAATGCTGGGGTGCTGCTGTCTTATAGAATGAACAATTCAGACAGAAACACTTTGGTAGTGGGAAAAATAACAGCTACTTAATAAAGTATACTAAATGCAATCTTACTTTTTAATTTTATTACAATGAAAAATAGTATTTTAATCAAAATCACATTCATTGCTATATTGTTGTGAAGATAAAGTGACATCTTTAGTAAAAATAAGGTAACTAGCTTTCTTAAAATCATTGACATTTCTCGAACGTACAGCTTTTGCATGTGCATGTTGCTTTATGATTCTTCATATGGTTACTATTAAAATAAGTATGTAAGTTTTATTGAACAGTGCAGTAAACAATCACAAAAAGCATGAATAAATTGTTAGTGGATTCTGCTACTTATGGCAGAAGTCATCGGTGGACTGTGTTTCATCAAAACATTCTCTTCTACTGAAAAATGAAAAATTTTGTAGTATACAAATAAGAGACATGAGTCTTCTCCTTCTTAGTAAGTTTATACTTTCCTTCCCATAAAAAAATCAAAGCAAGAAAAATATACAACTTTCTCAATCTATAAGGGAAAAAATCACAACTGAAAACAAGTAAATTACATAAGACATTATTATAAAAATGTAGCCATTTCTCCAGAATAACATAAAAGTTAGAAAATATTCACTTTGATATTAATATTCACACAAAGTAAAAGTCAAAAACATGAATTAATGACAAGAGATATTTCCCTAAACAGAATTAATTTTTTACCTTTATTTTGACCTGTATGTTTTGTGTCATTTGGGGCCTTCAATGATCTAAGGCTTAGCATAAAATTGTTGGTATAGTTACCACCAAGTTCAGAACACAGAGTTTTTTTTATTTATGGTTTCTTTTTGCATTAAGTCGTTTGCTCTCTAAAAAATGGGTATATATTACAATGTTATTTGTTAGTTCTATCAACTTGATGATTACTAAGATGTCTGTAATAAAAATTAAAAAAATAGCAATATAAGAATGTTACAATAAATATTACCTATAGTTCTATCCATATATAACCGCGGTTAATATTTAGCTGTATTTTCTCTTTTGGTATTATAATTTTTCCTTTTTTAATTAATATCTTATAATAAGCATTTTCCATGTAATAAAAATTATTAATAAATTTAATTTTTATTGAATACACCATATTCCAAAGTAAGTTTTTACTTATTTCTCTAATGCCAGATGTTTATGTGCTTTGCAGTGTTTTGTTATTGTGAATACCTCTACAATTGTGTACTTATCATTGTCTTTATCTTGGGTCCTCTAAAGAAATTTACTTGGATATCAAGAATGAATATTTTGAAATAGAATGGCTGGGTCACTAAGAATGACATTTTAAGGCTCTATATGCCTGTTGTTCAGTTGCTTTCTTCCCACCAGGTAATAAACCTGCATATCTTACTACGCATTAAGCAACATTAATTATTAGCTACTTTTTATAAGTATTTGAATGATTAATAAGAGAAAAACATATTTCAGCCATTTTTATTTGCCTATATTTAATTACTAGTAAGCATGAATACTTCTTCCTACATGAATTTGATGTTATGACTTCAACTTTTGTGAATTATGTCAAGTTAATATATTGAGGGTCTTATAATTTTTTTTCTGAACTATTTTAATAGTCTCTTTGTAAAATGAGTACTATTATCTGTAGTTATTGCTGGAAATATTTTCTCCACTTTATTTCTTCAACTTATTTATGGTGCTTTAACATTAGAGTTGGTCTACTAAATTCTGAAAATAACCTTGTTGAAACGGTGCTCTGAATTTTGCTAAACAATTAATACAAGAAAATTTTACATCTTTAAATATTTAATCTTCTTAGCCATGAAAGTTTTATAATTCGTTTTTTTTGTTGTTGTTTTTTGGGGGGTTTTTTTTGTCATGTAAGTCCCATATATATCTGATTACCATTATCCCTAGGTATTTTGTATTTGATGTTGCTGCTGTTAACCTTAAATAAAATCTCTTCCTCATTATGTTTTAGATTATATAGGAAAAGTACTGGGTTCTGTATTAATTTTGTATTTACTCACATACTTAACTCTATTAATTGTAAATTTTTAAGTATTATTATTTTAATATTATATTAGCATTTTCAGTACCTTTTTAGTCTAACAAATGTAACCATTCGAGTGAACAACCTGTACTTGCTATTGTACATTCAGATACCAACTTCATTCTCTCCCATCTTATATTTTAGATCACAGCATGTTAAATTAGTATACAATGATTATATTTTTACAATTTCTTTCTAACTTGCTAATAATTCCAAATTTCTATATTTTAGAATATATTTCTATATTTTGATGTGTTTAAAAAATAGCTTAGAACCATCAATTACTCTTATTTTCCAAACTCAGTATACATCAATGGCCACCAAAAAGGGCCCATCCCAGAGCCACAAAGATCCAGACCAGCATTTTGATTTTCCTTTTTTGTTTCCATTCATTAAATTGAACAGAATACTGAGACTTAAATAAACTCAGACATTCCAATGTCTGGATTTTTCTTTTTCCAAAGTTAGCAAATGAGAAAAGAAAAACAATTCATAATAGAGGAAAGAAAAATCATTAAGAAAGGAAAATGTAAATTTCTAAATTGAAAGATTAAAAGTTGTGTATATACAATGGGGGTCGGTGGAGAGAGAGAAAGAGAATGTTCACTTATTTTCTTTTCCTAGCCAGGATTATTCTAAACATAAAATTTATGGTTAGAGAAAAGGGGAATAGGCAATTATTCTGTGAGTGCTGTGGATAAGGCATTGATAATCTTAGATTACAATTTGAGCCTCACCAGTGAGCTGTGTAATATTGGGGAAAACATGCTAAACTAGAACTAAGGTAGGTACGGTCTGGTGATAGAAGCAGTGAGCAACTTGCCAAAACTACTGTGAACTGTCCAGGTGAGGATGGCCAGGAGCAGCTGGTCACCAGGGAATGTTCCAGGATGCTGGACAGCTGGTAAAAATCAAGACTCAGCAGGGATGTCAACTGTCAGCACTGGGAGAGAGGTGGAGTCAGCTCTTACTGGAAACATTGGTTGATGCAAGATCAAAGACCCAAGGAAGGCCTATGCTAGAAAGCCAAACCAAAAAGGAGATAAGAATAGAACCCAAGAGGGGGCAAAGTAGTTGAAGAATAGAACTCAGTCTAAGCCAAAGGCAGGCAGGAAATTGGGCAAGACAGGATGAGTCAGGGAGTCTGAGGAGCAAACCAGAGTGTCAGGAGACTCAGTCAAACTCCAGATTCTCCATCCAATTCAAAAGTCAAGAGTGAAACAAGGTCAGCCAGAAAAGTCTGGAGAGCCGTACCTACACCCGCCCCAAAGGAAGGCCTTTAGAGTTGGCTTGTGGAATCTCTCACCAGGTTTCAAGGGATCTCTGGACTATAATACTGTTAAAGTCTAAGTTCTTACACTTAGGAAGGGGTTAAATTCAAGGATATCCAAAGTCCTATCCAGCTCCCCAAGTGTTTAGGACTTTAACATTCTATAAATCTAAAAATATACGTTAAGTTCCAATGGAGAAACGAGGGTATTAAATGTTTTATCCAGGGAAGCAGAGTTTACTGGACTCCCTCCCACCGCCATCATCCCCTCCCTATACACACATATAAATATTCCACAACCACCACCTAATTCTTTCTACTAAAAGGCAGTGTGGAATGGTTTACAGCCCTCCTGGAAAAAAAATGAGGGGGGCGCGAGGGGAGCGAGATGACATTCCATTCCATCCTGACTCACTTAAAGACATCGTTTGATTCTCAGTCACAAAGAATTCTCTTAACAGAGTGGAAAGATCCCTGGTAAGGAGGAGCTTGCCTGGAGTTGCAGTGGTTCCCTTTGCAGTCTGTAAGCCAAAGGGATGCTTTCCAGAGCTGTGTTTCTTTCTTTCTTTTACCCTCCAGGCTGATTTTATAGTAACAAAACATAGCCACTTAAATCTATCTCCAAATAACCAACATTCAGAAAATGTACCACATAAAATATAGACATTTTACAAGGGACCATCTATTAGCTGATAATGGTAGAGCTGCCAAGGAATGCATAAGAAAACAAATGTGACCCTCACCAAACGTCAGATCCATTTATCCAAATTAGCTCCTCTACAGTGGATGCCAGATAAACTTACAATGATATGATTCAAAGCATTATGAGGGGTTGGGGGTAGGTTATAATAAACTAAATATGTAGGTTGAGGATATATATAAATCATATGAAATGCAGCCCCATAAGATGCTAATAGAAGTTAGAAAAAAAAGCTGGCAGAAGAGATTTTAAAATGTGATCATATGGGAAAAAGAATATTAGAGCAACAAAAAATGTTTCACAGGGAGAAAACAATAAGTTTCTCTATGTATATTAAAAACATGTAGAGATGGAAGAGTCGATGGTTGCCAGGTTTAGGGAGGGGTGGGATTCATCAGAGTTAAAAGAGACTTCCATAGCCTCCCAGTCCTAGGCAAAAGTGTCAGGAAGGGGAACTTAATCTCTGGGTCTCCTGACTGCTCTCAGCTTTTCATTCTGCCCTCTTCATTCGTCTTATGCAGCCAATACTTTGAAGATTTCTCTACTTTCTCCACATTAAAATCTAATCTGAGGAAAAGATCTGGGAAAACTTATCTACACTGAGGAATCAGAGTTCATGCTTTAAGCCTCCCTGTGCTGTTTGAAAGCTAAGAGTAGACGCACTCTTATGCCAAAAAAAAAAAAATATCTATAATTATAGAACCTCTGAAATCAGGAAACTATGTGTAAGGAAGAGTTGTATAGCATGGAATAAAAGTTCCTTCCAGCCCTTCTAAATTGTATCATATAGTTCACCACTGATAAAAATCTTCCTTGTTCTGTAAGAAACCACTTGTTAAATGAAGTCTTCACGCAAATAGGTGAAATCCAATTAGAAAGATACATAATATCCATGTATTGTTGAATTTCAAAACAGTTTAAATTTGGAATGGCAAAATAAGTTAGAAAATTGGAGCAGGGAAGGAAGACAGGAGGAAGGAAGGAAATAGGATTTAGGAAAGGGGAAAAGGGGAAGGGGCAAGAGACAGAAATTTAATATGAGGTAGTTTTATTTTCTCCTAAAAATAAAAAATAATGAAATTATAGATGTTATTTAACTGAAAAGTTAAGTCAACAGCATTCGGGAAGGCCAAAGACACCAATTAAAACTTTGAAAAACTTACACGTAAAAATGACACAGAACTCATGGATGTATTTTACTAAAGACTTCAAAGACACTGGCTGAAGTTTTTTGTGGAGGCTATCAACACAGTGCAGCAACTAAGGAACACACAGAAGTGCTTTATTCTTTATGAAAGTATAGTCACAAATGCAAGGAATAATTCAAGTGTAGTATTCACAAGTTCCAAATCTATTGCCCATACTGAGGAACAAGTATCTCTTAAAAGAGAATAGAATATGGGATATTAAGGTCCACTTTTGCTTTTCAAAAAAAAAATGAACACTATTGATAGCCTTCCTTAGGAATGTAGTATAAAGTTCAATGCATTCCTAAATCCTGTGAGCTATTTTTAATTTTTCAAGAGGTTAAACAAATTATTTGTCTACCTACAACAAGGTCATACAGGTCAACTAAAATGTTATGTTTTACTTTTCCTAGAATTAAATCAAATTGGTACAATATTACTAGTTGTATCATCCTAATCGAGATTTCTGATTGGCAGTTGAGAAAAACATTGTTAAATAAAAATAATGAAAGTTGATTCTTATAATAATTACAGTTTGGTAGAAAAATTCTCTTAAAATATGAGGTTCATGAATTTAAAAATGATATAGAACTTGGATGGTAAAAAATTGGGGAACTAGAAATGGGACAAGATGGTTGACTAAAGACATCACTTGCTGGACCACCCTGGGGAGAAGGAAGGGTTTCCAATAGAGGAGACAAGAGAGGTGAATTTCAGTGAGAGAAGTGCTAGAGCCTGCCAGGGACCTCACAGAAGAAAACTGCAAAGCCAAAAAAAAAAGAGGATAAAGGAAAAAGGATATTGGTGAGGACCAATCCCAGGGAGACTTGGAGCCCAGTGAAGTGGTAAAGCGGAACCCCTTTCTCCCTCTCACAATCCTTCAGTGATCAGCAGACTACCAAGTTACTGGGAAGCTTTTTAATCCCCACAAACCCAAGCACTATGCCAATCATGGAATTGTGGGGAGAACTTCTATGATCCCAGAGCATGGACACTCCATGTGGGGTTCCTCTCCAAGGAGAGTGACCTAAGAGGCCAGAAAGCAGGCTTTCTTCAATTCAGACTGCTATCCCTCCCCATCTTCTCCCACAGACCACAACCAGGAGAGTAGTTTGAGCCAAGAATTGGGTGAGTGGCTCCCTCCCCCCCAGCTGGCATGTCCTGCAGTTTGAAGTTTCCACAGAGACTGGGGCCCACACCTCTCCCTTTGGGGACCTGCAGAGGACCCTGGGAGCCCAATCTGGGAACTCATGTCTGCCAGTGTTTTGCAGACATACATGCCAGTGGGTCAGATACACAGGGTAGATCCCATACTCCCAGGACTCCAGCAGGTCACTGGGGCACACAAGGAAGGTTTAGGAGCTGGACTTGGAAGGTGAGGGAGCCCATGTAAGCAGAACTGACAGGAGAAAACTGTGCAGTTCAAGACTTGGTGGACTAGGGAAGCTCCCACCCACCCCCCACAGGAAAATTAGGTTGTCAGATTAGGGTGGGTCTTCCAGCAGTGGGAAGCCCCCAGTGCATGGTGCCATAGCAACTGAGTGCAGAACATGCTCCAGCAGGGAGGCTCCCAGGTGGCGTCATAACAACCACATGCGTTCAGTGTGTTCAGGGCCAAGAGCAGGGGCAATGCAAGAGAGACAGAGCTCACTCTCCACAGCCGGTCTAGGGAAATGCAGCCCCTCCCTCACAAGCAGCCTTTCTGGCTTGAAGATTTTGACTTGACCTTCCTCCCAGCCCCTCCCCCTAATGGCTGGGAAGATGATCTCTGAGACCTGCCCAGGCTCAGACTCCCACAACCTAACCAAGCCCAAGTTCACCCCTCCATCCACCTCTGCTGTGGAGTAGATCAAGCATCAAGCAACCCAACCCTCTAGAAGCTACAAGATCCTTTCCAAAGCCTGGGGTGTTTAAGTGCTCCATCTTAGGGACTAGAGATTATCACAGGCACAAAAGAACATCTCTGCAGTTGGCTCTCTCCTGCAAGCATCAACTACTGACAGGGAGAACAACTCTATAGCTCATTATGGTATCTACCAACTCACTCAAACAGGGCATGGCTGAACCTTACTCACAAGCATCACCCACCATCTCAGAGATTAAGCTGGGGGTCCCAATACAATTCACACTGCTTTGAAGAGGGGAAGACAGCAGGATAGAAGCAACCCAAGGGGACACTGCTTTTTAGAAGAGAAAAAAAAGTTACAGACAGCTCAAGCTCTGGGGGGTCTCCCTCCTCAACTTTAGACCTCTGGGCTGATTGGGGAGCTCCTCAGAATCTGCGCAGAGACAATTCACCAGAGAGCAGTTGCGGCAGAGAGCTAATCCCTGCCAATCCCAGGTTTATGCAACCAACACCATCCTGATCATTCTGGTACAGAGCCAGGTCTACATGGGACTTAGCCTCCCAGCAATAGCCTTTGTATCACCCCCACTGAGCCAGGGAGGGAAGAGACACTCCCCTGTGTAGTGCCCTGTGACTGGGGGCTGAGCACACCTCCTACCTTATGTGGGAACCAAACAGACCAGGAGCTACAGACACGATAGGCACTACTTGGGAAGCTTGAGGTGACTGAATCAGTGGGTTCTAGATGTGGGGAGAACCTAGGTCGAACAGCAGAATCGGCTGACTACACAAACGCTAGGCTATAGAGACTGTGTGACAGGGCATCAGCAGTCCCCACACTGGTAGAGCAGCCTTTCATAAGGATGGCTGTGCAGCAGAAATCCCCAGAGCCAGCTCCAAAGTTCTCGATGGGCCTGAATTAGAGGCTCTGCCCCTACGGCTCCAGGGCCCCTGCTGGGCCTGTGACTACACCACTGAGACTTCAGAATTGTGCCTGGCTCCCAAGACCCCACTAGTGGGTTCCCACCACTACCAATGGGACAGCAGAACTCCCCTGAAGTCCAACACTTGACTCAGAACCCCCCAGTCCTGAGCAACTGTCACTCTTGGACTTGGTTTGAAAGAGTCACCAGCAAAGGTGAACAGGTGCCCTGCAATTCTATTAACCCAGAGCCAAGATAAGGGGAGCCAGATGAGAAGAAAGCAGCAAAAGAACCCTGGCAAAATAAAAAAATAAAATAGTTGAGCACCCCCAAGGGAACACAACAGAGTAACACTAGCAGGCCCCACCCACAAAGAAATTGCCAAAATTTCAGAAATGGAATTGAGAATATGGATGGAAAATAAAATGAATGAAGTTGAAGAGAAAGTTGAAAACCAACAAAAACAAGCCAAAAACATATTTCAGGAAATCAATTTAAAAAAAAAGAAAAAGTCACTAGAGAGCTAGACAACATAAGATAGGGTATAATAGAACTTAAAGAAATGAAAGAGTCATTTAGGGAATTTCAAAATGTAGCAGAAAGCTTAACAGACTAAACCAAGGAGAAGAAAGAATCTGAGAGCTTGAAGACAAGGCTCCCAAGATAACCCAGCCATTAAAAGAGGCAGAGAAGAGTATAAAAGAGTCTAAGCAATCACTGAGAGAGATATGGGACTATGTAAAGTCAACTAACATTTGATTGATAGGTATCCCTCAGAGAGAAGAAGAAAAAACTAAAAACATGGAAAAACTATTTGAGGAAATTATTGAGTAAAACATCCCTGGTATCACCAGAAATTCAGACACGCCGATATAGGATAGACATCTAATACCGGGAAGATTCATAGCAAATAGGTCATCTCCAAGAAGCTTAGTAATCAACTTGGTCAAAGTCTAAATGAAGGAGATAATTCTGCAAGCAATAAGATGAAAGCATCAAATAACCTACAAAGGAAAACCCATCAGATTAACAGCAGACTTCTCATTAGAAACCTTATAAGCCAGAAGGGATTGGGGCCCCATATTCAAGTGACTTAAACAGAACAACTGCCAGCCTAGAATTTTGTATTCTGAAAAACTAAGTTTCACAATTGACAAAGAAATTAAGTATTTTCCATACATGCAAACACTGAGGAAATTTGTCATGACCAGACCTGCCTTGCACAAAATATTCAGAATAGCACTATACACAACTCAGCACAATAGATACCTACAAGTGTAAATTCACCTGAAAAAAAAAGGCCAAGACTCACAACTATAAAACGATAGTACAGAGGTAAAACAAAGCAGTAAGGGACCACCCAACAGACCAACATCCCACATATCAATGCCATTAATCAATGTTAATGGACAGAATGCCCCTCTAAAAGACACAGGCTGGCTGAATGAATGCAAAACACAACCTAAGTATCTGCTGTCTCCAGAAAACTCATCTAATCAAAAGGGCACACACAGACTCAACATGAAAAGATGGAAAAAATATTCCATGCAAATGGAAATCACAAGAGAACAGGAGTAGTCATTTTCATATCACATAAAAATTGACTTTAAGGAACAAAGATAAAGAAAGACAAAGAGGGTCATTATATAATGGTAAAGGGAGCTATCCAACAAGAAGACATAACAATCCTAAATATATATGCACCCAACACAGGAGCTCCCAGATAATAAAGCAAATTTTACCAGAACTAAGCAAAACAAAGAAACAAACAGGACCACTGCAATTGCCAGGGACCTCGACATCCCACTATCAGAGCTCAACAAATCATCAAAGTAAAAAATAAAGAAAGAAAAAATGGACTTAAATCAAACTCTAAAACTAATGAACCTAACAGACATTTACAGAACATTCTACATAAAAACTACAAAATATACATTCTTCAAGACTAATCATATCTTAGGCCACAAAACAGGTCTCAAAAATTCAAAAAAATCAACCATGTACCTTATCAGACCATAGCAGAATAAAACTAGAAATCAATTACAAGAGAAACATTCAAACCTACACAAAATCATGGAAATTAAACAACCCACTGCTGAACGATTACTGGGACAGGAATGAAATTAAGAAGGAAATGAAAAAATTCTTTGTACTGAATGACAAAGGGGACACAAGCTATCAAAATCTTTCGAACAAAGCAAAAGCATTGCTCAGGGGAAAATCCATAGCCTTAAATGCTTACGTCAGAAAGGTAGAAAGATCACAAATTAACAACTCGTTGTCACACCTCAAGGAACTGGAATAAAAAGAATAAACCAAACCCAAAGCCAGAAGAAAAAAAAAAAATAACGAAGAACTAAATGAATTGGAAAACAAAAAAAAAAAAAATACAAAAGATTAATAAAACTAAAACTTGGTTCTTTGAAAAGATAAACAAAACTGACAGATCTCTTGCTAAAGTAACCAAGAAAAGAAGAGAAAGGACCAAAGAAGCTCAATCAGAAATCAAAATGGTGAAATCACAACTGATACCACAGAAATACAAAACATCATCCATGCTTTTCCTTTCCCTTTCCCTCTCCCTTTCCCTTTCTCCTTTCCTTTTCTTTCCTTCTTTTCTTCTTTTTTTTCCTCCATAAAGAAAACAAAAAAAAAAATCACCCATGAATACTATATAAATTTCTATGTGCATAAATTAGAGAACATAGAGGAAATGGACAAATTACTGGAAAAACACAACTTCCCAAGACTCAAGCAGTAAGAAATAGAACTCCTGAACAGACCAATAATGAACAGTGAGATTGAAACAGTAATAAAAAAAAACCTCCCCCCCAAAAAATCCCTGCACCAGATGGATTCACTACTGAATTTTATCAGACCTACAAAGAAGACCTGGTACCCATAATACAGAAATTATTCCATAATATCAAGAAGGAGGGAATCATCCCCATCTTATTTTTCAGAGCCAGTGTCACCTTGATACCAAAGCCAGGGAAGGGCACAACAAAAAAAGAAAACTACAGACCAATGTCGCTTATGAATATACATGCAAAAATCCTCAATAAAATACTGCCAAACTGAATTCAACAGCATATCAAAAAAATAATCCACCAGAACCAAGTGAGCTTCATCTCAGGAATGCAAGGATGGTTCAACATACGTAAATAAATAAATGCAATTCACCACATAAATAAAAGCAAAACAAACACCATATGATCCTCTCAATAGATTTAGGAAAATGATTTGACAAAATCTAGCACCCTTTCATGATAAAAACCCCCAAGAAACTAGGAATAGAATGAACATGCCACAGAATAATAAAAGCCATGTATAATATGACAAACTCACAGCCAACATCATATTGAATGGGGAAAAATTGAAAGCATTCTCCCTAAGAACTGGAACAAGACAAGCATGCCCATTTTCATCACCTCTATTCAACATAGTGCTGGAAGCCAGAGCAATCTGACAAGAGAAAAATATTAAGGGTATCCAAATTGGAAAAGAAGAGATGAAATTATCACTCTTCACTGATGATATGATCTTGTATCTATAAAACCCCATAGATTCCACCAAGACTGTCCTGGAATTGACAAATAAATTCAGCAAAGTCTCAGGATACAAAATCAATGTATGTAAATCAGTAGCATTTCTATATGCTAGTAACAGTCAAACCAAGAGTCAAATCAAAGACTCAATACCATTCACAATAGCTACAAAGAAAATAAAATACCTAGGAATATACTTAACCAAAGAAGTTAAAGATGTCTACAAGGAAAACTATGAAACTCTGAGAAATGAAATTCCAGAGAATACAAACAAATGGAAAAATATATCATGCTCATGGATTGGTATAATAAACATTGTTAAATGTCTATATTACCCAAAGTGATTTACAAATTCAATGCGATCCCCATGAAGTTACCAAAGTCATACTTCACAGATCTAGAAAAAATAATTCTACGCTTTGTTTGGAACCAGAAAAGAGCACAAGTAGCCAAAGCAATCTTAAGCAAAAAGAACAAATATGGAGGCATCATGATGCCAGACTTCAAAATACGCTACAAGGCTATAGTAACTAAAACAGCATGGGATTAGTACAAAAATAAAGACATAGATCAATGCAACAGAACTGAGAACCCAGATATAAAACCATCTACCTACAATCAACTGATCTTTCACAAAGCAGACAACGACGTACACTGGGGAAAATAAGCTCTATTCAATAAATCGTGCTGGGAAAATTGGATAGTTGCATGCAGAAGAATGAAACAGGACCCCTACCTCTCATCAAACACAAAAATCAATTCAAGATGGATAAAAGAGTTATATCTAAGACATGAAACCATAAGAATTCTAGAGAAAAATGTAAGAAGAATTCTTCTAGATATTGGCCTAAGCAAAGAATTTATGAGAAAGATCCCAATGGCGATCATGGTAACAACAAAAATTAATAAATGAGATTTGATTAAACTAAAAAGCTTCTACACAGCTAAGGAAACAATCAACAGAGCAAATAGACAGCCTACAGAATGAGAGGAAATATTTGCAAGCTACACATCTGATAAAGGGCTAATAGCCAGAATTTACAAAGAACTCAAGCAAATCATCAAGGAAAAAACAAACAACCCTATTAATAAGCTGGCAAAAGACATGAACAGAAGCTTCTCAAAAGAAGAAAGACAAATGGCCAATGAACATATGGAAAAATGCTCAATGTCACTAATCATCACGGAAATGCCAATTAAAACCACAATTAGATATCATCTTACCACAGTTAGAATGGCATTTATCAAAACTTCCAAAAACAAAAAATGTTCGCATGCATGCAGAGAGAAAGTGATGCTTATACACTGTTGGTGAGACTGAAAACTAGTATAACCCCTATGGAAAGTAGTATGGAGATGCCTCAAAGAACTAAAAGTAGAACTACCATTTGATCTAGCAATCCCACTACTGGGTATTTACCCAAAAGAAAAAAAGAGTTTTCATCAAAAAGACCCCCACACTCGTATGTTTATTGCAGTACGATTCACAATTGCAAAGTTGTGGAATCAATCCAACTGTCCATAAATTCATGAGTAGATTAACAAAATGTAGTACATGTATACCATGGAGTACTACTCAGCCGTAAAAATGATGAATTAATATCTTTTGCAACAATCTGAATGGAACTGGAGACCATTCTCCTAAGTGAAGTATGTCAGGAATGAAAAAACAAACACTACATGTACTCACTATTAAATTAGAGCTAACTGATGAGCACACATGTGTACAAAGGAAAGTAAAATTCAGTGGTAATTAACCAGGGGTCAGGGGGGAAGAGGGGAGGGGTCAAAATCTACCTAACGGGTACTATGAACACTATTTGGGTGATATGAGCACATCTTTAGCCAGGACTCAAGCATTACAAAATGATCCATGGATCCTGAAACATTTGTACCCCCTTAATATTTTGAAATAGAAAAAAAAATTGGGAAACTGTAATTTATGATTCTGCAAGTATTGAGATTCTCCTCAAATAGACTGAGCACTCTTGCAGGCTCAGACTGTGCTAGCTGCTTTCATGACAGTTTCTGTGTTTCAATTCTCATTGTGATGTAGGTATTGTTACATATATCTTTGGGAGAACCTGAGATTTAGAGCTGATCAGTGGAAACTAGGGTCTCAAATTCAGGTC
The DNA here is from genome assembly GCA_963575035.1 of Avahi laniger. Lineage (NCBI taxonomy): Eukaryota > Metazoa > Chordata > Mammalia > Primates > Indriidae > Avahi > Avahi laniger. The sequence goes on along the minus strand of CAUYSK010064480.1, from coordinate 15,982 downwards.
TTCTGACATTCTTTGATCATAATACAAGCTCCCTATTTAGTTCAAAGTCCTCATTTCCAGCTATCACTTCTCTTCTTTCTGTTTCGTAGGATCAGGGATCTTCCCTCTCTTCCCTTTGGCCAGTTCTGCCATACTTGGATAGCTTTGCTCATTGTTGGTTCACACATTCACTAACTGAAAGAACATTGATTGAGTGTTGGAAACCCAAATAGGCACTAGAAATAAAAATCAAAGATGTAGTCTCTGCCTTAAGAAATCCACTGTCTTGTCAAGGACAAAGAGAAGTAAATGACTGATGACAGCTGAGTGTGGTATATACTTTGATGCAGCGGTGTAAGAGAGGGGAGGCCTAGAACAGACAAGCAAGGCAGGGAAAGCTTCTAAAACTTGTGCTTATTTTAAAGGACTGGTAGTAGCTAGTGAGATAAGGAAGCTTCGTTATTTTATTGTTAAGCAATGAGCATGTGAGAAGACACAGAGGATTAAAAGAGCAGTCCACATTATAAGGAGCAGCACATGGTTGTGTGGCTGGAGTAAGGCCAACAAGCTAGGAGGTGTAATTACATGTGTTAAGGTAAATGATTTGAATTTTATCATTAAAGCTGTTGAGAGCCCTGGAAAGACCAAGGCAGGGAAATGGAATGATCAAATTTGCCTAAATGGTACCAAGATATCAGGTTTTTTTTAGTTACCATTAGATTTAGGCACCTTTGAAGTTACAATTCCTCTATTAACTGCCAAGAAATATTCCATGTCCAACTCTCCAATATTTTGCAGAAGTCTATTAAAAATAATTTGACATCAAATTTTGAAAATGAGGAAAGATTAGATTAGAGGAAAGTTTTTAATAAGCCCTTGATTCAACAAATATTTGTTCAGCATGTCTGTTTAGAAGGCCCTGAATTAGGGCATTTATTAATAATTTCACTGTGTTTTAATACAGTAAACTCTGAAAATAAGTAAATCTTCAATCATATGTCAGAAACTTAAGAAAATATCAAAGTATCCAAAACCAAAAATATTTATTATACTGAAGGGATTGCCACAGTATTTTAAAAGGTGGATTTATCTAATGCTGTCGGTTTTATTTATGATGACTTACTGTAACCTATTTTTTAGGAATGCCTTCACTAGGACTCTATTGACATGCACTTGCTTTATATGTGTAACATTTTTCCAAAAGCAGTTTAAAAGTTGTCATCAGTGTCTTTCCAAACTACAGATGCTCCTCAACTTACAATGGGATTACATTCTGATAAAACCCATTGTAAGTGGAAAACATCATAAGCTGAAAAGGCATTTAATATACCTAACCAATTGGACATCATAGCTTAGCCTAGCCTACCTAAAACATGCTCAGACACTTATAGTAGTGTGGCTACCAGAAGCTACAGCTCACTGCCACTGCCCAGCATCACAAGAGAGTATCATACCACATCTATCACTAGCCTGGGAAAAGACCAAATTCAAAATGCAAAGTGTGATTTCTACTGAATGCATATCACTCTTGCATGATCATAAAGTTGAAAAATTCTAAGTGGGGACCATCTCTATTTCTTTTCTTCTCCCATGATATTTTTTCTTGCTATAAAATTACACTCAGGTCAATATTTCCTTCTTTGAACTAACTTTTTTCTTCATCTGCCTAATTCTATTTGTCCTTCAAGATCTATCTCAAGTGGCATCTTCTCCAAGAAGCCTTCCCTGACTTGCCCAGATTAAAGTATTAACAGTTGCCCCTTCCTTGGGTTCCCCGGGGCAGGCTACGCATGTTTACCCTGGCACTTCCCACACCCAACCTATATAAATCAATGCTTTACATGTTTGTTTTCTTAATTAGACCATGAATTGCTCAAGAGCCCAGGCTCCACCTTTCATCTCTGTATCTGTAGTACCAGTGTACACCATCAGTGGCCAATAAACGTTGGTGAAGAGAAGAAGAGAGGAGAAATAAAAGTGAATTTTATTTCTATTAATATTTTCTTCATTATTTCTCTTTTCCTTCATTCTCATTTCATGTCTTCCTATTATTTCTCCCCAACCACTAATACATCATCTGTATCCTTCTCTTCTTGGTTTCCATACGCATCGCAATTTTCAGTCTCTCTCTTGAGGTCCTAACTATTGCAAAAATGCTGATCCAGTGTGTGAGTAGCACAAGTTTAAGAGTTTGTTGCTCCTTGGCATTGCAAAGAAGAGATTTGTTTTATCTGGCCCTGGATTAGTCTCCGTTCGATCTCCTCTTCTGTTTTTTAGCTAGGGATTTTTAACATGCTTTAGCTTTTGGTTTTCAATGTTAGCAGCTGGGTAAACAGACTTTCTGCAACACCGTGGATAAAATGGCAAGCTCCAGGGGAAAGTCTTCCATCTTTAGATTAATAAAAAAGACTTGCTCACAGCCATGGTGGGGGAATAGTAACACCTGAGAGCATGTGAGGGGAATTGTGTGTGCTGGCTGTGGAAAGGCAGCTGATGACCAAAACAGGCAGCTGCTGTCCTGAATGAGGCCGACCGTCCTCAGAGAGTAGTGTCAAACTGTACTGAGCAAGAATAACAGAGAAGTGAGGTAAGTGACTGACATCTCCGGTAAGCACTTTCAAAAGAGTCTACAAATTTCACAGGAGAATCACCTGATTCCAAAAAGTTTAAATAAATGCTCAGGGCAGGGAGAGAAGTACTCAAAAATTGCTCGCGAAAAAATACTTTGGAAGGAAGATTTTGAAACACAAGAGGAAATCCATGTGTATATTTAGGAGAGCAGACTTTGTAAAAATCCATAAATGCTTCTGTTTTCACTTTTGTATATCAAATTGCATGTAAGGGGTGAGAGTTTTGTTTTGTTTTTTTTTAAATAAACACAGTGAGTCCATCATTCCTAGAGTTTGTTTTTAAAGTTATGTGCAGTACAAAATCACTCTCACAAATCCTTCTACATTTTTACATATTTCAGAGATTTTATAAAATAAAAATATAGGCTGACGAAAGTGTCTATGAGAATTAAAGGAAAGTGCTTATGATGTAACATTTAATAACAGACAACAGGCAAAAATATGATATACTCACATGGTAATGTAGCTACTGTTACTAAAAAAAAATTTTTACTGTAGAAATGATTGACAAACCACATTTTTAAAAACTGTAGCGTGTATATCAACATGTTCAAAAAAAGATTAAAAGACAATAAATGATTAACAGGCATAAGCTATAGCTGCAATACTTTTGTGGAAGCAAATTTTTTGAAAAAAGATTGTATGAAAAATATGGAAAACTAACTTCCTTAGGCTCATCAAAACAAATGTTTTGTGGAAGGGTTAAAAAAATAGAAAACAACAAAAGAAACATGTCTTTTGGAAAGTCTGCAAAGGTGAAAGTCCAGGAGGGCAGGGATTTTTGTCTGTTTTTCAATGCATATTCCCAGTGCCCAGAACAGTCCCTGGCGCAAAGTAGGTGTTTGATTAATATTCGTTGCACAAATAAGTGACAGTGAATGAAAGAATGGATGAATGAGAAGCATGTGCCATTTAAACTCAGGCCCTCTGACCTGTCCGGCTGAGCAATGAGATCTTGCTGGCTCTGTGGCGCTGGAATGCTTTGAACTGTACCAGGTAGAGTATTCCCTTTAAGAATTCTCTTTAGGTTAGATAGAAAATAGAAGTTGCTGATAAGCAAATTCATTTTTTGACCAAAAAAAAAAAAAATCCTTTATTTCACAAGGTTAAGAAACTACTTTGTCACAAGGGCTGTCATGACTTTCGCAACAGGCTCTGCCTGCCACTTCCTCCACCCTCTCTGAACCCAACCACCACCTCTCTTCCTCTTGCTCCCAGCTCCAGGCACACTGTCCTCTGTGCTACTCCTCAAACTCTGCCTGGGATCCTTCTCCCCGATATCTACCAGCCTCCCTCCCGCATCTTCTCTCATTTCTTGTAGGCCTCTGCTCAAACGTCACTTTATCAGAGAAGCCCTCTCTGACTAGCCTAAATGAAATAGCCAGCCTCACACCCTACTTATTGTGCTCCTCCTTTGCTTTCCCTGCATCATTTTTCACCAATGTACTTCATCTGTTTCATTCTATTCTCTATCTCCAATGCTTGGTACAGTCCGTGCCTACCACATAGTAAGTGCTTGGTAAATACTTACTGAATGAATAAACAAACAAGGACACAGTAACATTTCATGTGCCACTTCACGGAGGCAATGTGATATATGGAAAAGGTGTGGCCTTTTGACTTCCATTCTAACTACCTATTCACCATGTACCTGACCTTGAGACTAACCTCCCTAAACTTCAGAATTTTCATCTTTAAAATGGAAAGAAGAATAATACTTATTTCGCACGTACTTGGCATCCATCAAATGCTGGTTCCTCTCCTTCCTGTCTCCCTACCTCTTTTTTGTGGTTGGGAGCTAATGTAACTGTTGTTAGGAAACAAAGTGATTCACAAGTTGAGATGTCTACAAAATGAAAGGCACGATGTGCTGACGAGGACCAGAATGTTGAGCAGACCCCTGAGCAATATCATTCCCAACAACAACTAGCACTGGTTGTGCTTGCACTGGACAACTGACAAGGCACAAAAGGAAACCTTCTTTCCTGAAGGTGCTGTCACGCGACTGGGAACTCGGATAGAGATATCACAGGGTGGTTTCATGGGGATGAAGAACTGGCCTTGAAGCATGACTATGTTTCAGAATAATAGCAAATCTGAGAAGCATTTCAAAGAGGAAACAAAAGAAATTGAATGGGAGTATGGCTGGAACAGGAGAAAAGGTGGACAGAAAAGGTGATGTCAGAGTGTGAAAGATCCTGGATGTCAGACTGAAGAGACCAGATTTAATCCTGTAATTTATGGGCAGTCACTAAATTTTTTGAATAGTGGAAAAACATAGACTCATATAATGAAAATGATAACTTTTAAAGCACTTGCAAAGACTTCTGAAAGCCAAGCACTAATAATGAATCCGGTGATATTGGTTCAGAAAAACAAATGACAAGGTTATAAGTGAGAATGAATCAATATTCTAATCTTCCCTGGTTGTCACTGTTTGAATCACCATAGCGGAGAAGAGACTCAGCTGTAGGAGACCTGAAGAACTGCACATCCTAAGAGAGCACCCCAAAATGTCAACACACTAGCAGAAGAGAGCACAAAACCTGGCCTGCAAGCAATCGACCAGGGGCTCTATCTGCAATCTATGTTTTAACAGCAGCACCTATGATGATGTGACCTCCTTCTCAAATTTCCTCTCTTCAAACTACCCTCCCAGTCTCTTCCTTGTAGTTTGATTCCTTATTTCTTGTTAGTTCTAAATAAAAATATGCCAACCTGATGTGTTCCAAAATGGAAAAAACCCCACTTTCACATATATACATATATGAAAGCAAAAAGAAAGTGACAAATTATTTAATCCACTCCAATGAGGGAAAACAGAAATTAATCTGTTACAGATGCTGCTAAAAGTCTTTGTACATTTGAATCCTATAATAGAATTTAGCAGAGAATAAAAGTTTTAGGACATAGGAAACCAATGGCTTAACTTTGTGGTTCTTGAAGCTATAAAAGTGCTGGCAACTAAATAACAAGACGACACTTTTATCTGCCTAGGTTTTGTATTTTTCTTGGGATCCACTCTTCTCACAGCATAGACATGATTTATTTAGACTATCAAAGAGCTTTTGATAAGGGTCTCACAAGTGGCTATTATTGAAACTTGGTAACCATGGTGTGAAAGGAAAAAGTCATATCAACGAATTAAATGAATTAAAAATGCTTGAGAGGCAAAGAGGCAAAAAGCAGAAATAAATGGCCAATTCTCATGTGGAGAAAGGTTAATCACCGAGGGCTCTGGGGCTTTGCAGTAGAATTGGAGTGATATTTAACTAATGACCAGGAAAGGAGCACTCAACTCTCATTCCCCACTCTGTGGATATGAGTCCCACACACAGAGCCCCTATTGATGTGAAGAGCACTTGGCACATGGAAAAGATACGGGCAGTGTAGAGAAGAAGTGTTTAAAATCCAGGAAAGAGAAAATAGGTAAATGAATGTTGACTCAGATACTCATGTAGAGATTCCCAAATACAAAGGGAATAGAAATAAAAATAACATTAGCAGAATTTTATTTTTTAAGAACTTTGATATATACTACATAGAAACACATGGGCCTCTTCAAAAGATTGGATATTTGAACAAAAGAATCCAATTTATTGGCATAATGAGAGCAAATTTTCCATATTACAGAACAGAAAATGTGGGCGTTTAGATCCACAAAAACTATTTCTACAGATTGAGAATATATATAGAGGAAGAAAAGTGAAACTAATAGGAAAAAGTAAGAATTATTACTCTTTTCAGACAAATGTGAAAAATTGGTATAGGTGTTACAAAAGCACAATCAGACATGAATAAAATAATTTGGGAATCAAATAATTAATTAACATTAATCTTTTATGACCACAATTCAATGTGGCATTTTCAATGATCCAGAAATATCATCATGATTCACAAAAGGGGCTCAGAAAAGCCAACAAACTCTTGACTTCACCTCCCTTTGCCTTAGTTTCCTCATCTGTAAAATGGAAATAACTGAACTTACTTCATGGGATGATTATAAGAGTTAAATGAAATCATGTATGTAAAGCATTTAACCTGGTAAAAGTACAAAATAATGTTTCATTATCTATTTAATTATTATTGTTGCTGTTGTTATTATTACTAATCATGATATACTAAACCCAAACAATTACAAGCCACAAACAACTTAATTGAAGTCATTGTGATTTTCTTATTTGTATCATTGTTATGACTCAGTACTTAATAAAACATAAAATGCTTTCAAACACTTTTGAACAAAAGAAAAAGCATAGCTTTGAAATATCTTTCCACTAACAAATTTTGTGAAGTGGAAGAAAATTGATCCAAATAAGCCAAGAAAAACCCCACAAAGCACTAAATGCTTATTATATATTAATTCCTAAATGTCCAAGTACTAGATCCAAGCTTACCGTGCAGATAGTATTTTAATGAGCTCTTTTCTATTCTGTACCCGAAGGTGGTTAGTTTTGTACTTGGAGTCATCAATCAACTCAGGCAAATTCAAGATCTAAAAGACAAAAATAATTTTAAAGTGTAATTCACAAGTTTTTCATGTAACTACCTGTGGATACTAGTGTGCAGAGCCTTTCGCTCCCTTTCCAAGAACATTTCTTGCTGGTCTTTATATCTCTCAATAAAGAGATAATAGAGAGAATGACCACACAGTTAGGACGGATGATGCTGGTGAATGGGTTTGTCATTTGTAAGAAGTTTTTACTACATTTAAGCACATATGTCTACATATGGCTTCCCAGATCCCCATAATAAGTCTTGTATATATGAGAATATAGAAAAAAAGTTATCAGATCCACACAGAAAAATTCTTGTCTAGAGGAAATAGGGAGATACAAAATCAGGTAAAACTGACCTAATCCTAAGAACCAGTATCATGGATGTTTGCACTTATATGAATCCCATAATCAACATATATCTTATAGGTATATTTACTAATTTGCTGCGCATGTAAATAGAATAATATTATCTGTCCCAACAGTCCTATCCAGGTTGTTATACAAGTTGCTAAAATAAAGGGAAAGCATATACATTTGCCCAAGTGCTCACCATTAAAACAATGTCAAATTAAAAGATCTTCTTCCTATAGAAGTGTCACTATTTTTTATCAAGTTGGTATTTCCCTGAAGAAATACCAACTAGAAATGCTTTTATATACTTCCTCTTTTTCTCCTCCTCAATAAAAGGAAAATCTATCTTGCAAATCCCTTTGGACACCTTTCAATTTTAACAAGACCATAATGAAAGTACCAAGTGGATTTGGAATGGGAAAGGAGTTTACAAAGAATGTGTGCAGGCAGTGTTTGGCAGTTGTGTTGGAAAGTCAGACGGAGCATTTATGGGCTGGGGAAGGCCATGTGGCCTACAGAAAGCTTCATTGATTTTATTTATGTGTTTTCTTTCAATATAAACATTTAATGGTTTCATTTGTTTCCCACAGTTTAAATAAACTCAATCCATTAATCATCTTACAAAGAAGAGAAAAGTGAAGAAGATTCCCCAAAGTAAAGAGACCATCTCAATGGTATAATTTCTCTTTCATATGTTCCACTTATTCATTTCCTTTAGGAATAATAAAGACAGCATTACTCTCTACAGATTTTAAAAAACAACACCACTTACAATGCCCTTTCTAGAAAACTCCCTGTTGCCACACCTGATCCCAGAATCAGCCTCAAGGATTGTCCAGCAGTCAGAAATCCTCCTTCCCTGAGAGTAAGTCATTTCAAGAAAAAGCAAGTATCTTCACTAAGTCACAGGTTAAATTTATAAATCTGGCCTCACCCAGAAAACGCCATCAGCTACATTAAAATAAACAAAAACAAAAGCAAAAACAAAAAACACTACAGAGCGACAGCACTCAAGGGTAACTTGGATGCTTGTGTGTCTCTGGATTTGACTTACTGCCCCTATGTCCTTGTCTTTTCTCTTTCAAAGTTCGTGCGAAAAGGTCAAAATAATTATCCTTCTACCTTAGCTATGCCAGCTAACATTCAAAATATTTCTAAAGAGACAGCTGCCTGGGATAAAATGAAACAATGTACATGAAGGTGTTTGACATATTAAGCACTAAATAAATGTGAAGTATTCCAACTAGGTAGTTTCTCCCCAAAGAAATAATAAAGCATATGCTTGTTCGAAAGAGAAGGGAGGGAGGCTCCATGAAAAATGGGGATATGATAACAGAAACTGCAATATTCCTGTCATCTAATGGCCTCCTGAGAGCAAAAACCAAAATCCTTATGATACCTGAAATGCTCTACACAATATGGCCCCAGTACCTCTCTGACACCACCTCCTACCATGCTCTCCCCGTTTGCTCATTGCCGCAGCCACGTCAGCTTCTTGATCGTCCAGGAGAATGTCTATCACACTTTGGCCTCAGAACTTTTGCACCAGCTATTACCTTGCCTAGAACTTCTTCCACCAGACATCCAGTTAGCTAACTCCTCCTCTCCTTCACTGAGAATGTCAACTCCAATGGCAACTTCCTTCACCAAGTCTGCTCAAATGTCAACTACCCTGACTCCCCTATGCCCACCACAGCCCACCCCACTCCACTGAACCCCTACTCCCCTGATTCCCCATTCCCTTGTCCTTTTCTTTTCCCATAACTCTTATTACCTAACATATTTATCATGTTTATTATTTATTGTATGTCTGTCCTGCTAGAATATAAGCTCCATAAGGTCAGATTATTTTAAATGTTTTGTTCACTGGTATATCCCAAGCACTGATAAAATATTTGTCAAACAACTGACTGACCCATAGATAAACAATGTGAACATTTTGAGATATATGATCTTCCAGACATTATTCTATTCCATCAAGTCTAAAACCACTTTTTAGTGTAGGTGCTTCTTATAAGCTATGGTCTCTTAAAAGAGTTGATTACCAGGAGGGAATTGTGACAGTTGTCTTTGCCTACAGGTTATAGTGTTCATGTACACTGTCATCACGTTATGTGTATTATTGATACAACACATGTTAAGTTCAATTGCCATTTACAATGTCATCTACTATAATATAGTAGATCATACTATAATTTGGTACTGAAAGAAAAGGACTTTGTGTATGTATTAATAGGAAGGTACAGAAACAAAGCATCAGTCATACTATAAGAACTATTGAAATCTAGTTTTTTGATATAGGAAAAGTAAACATCCCTTGTGAAATGTGAAGTTTCCCAACTTCTTAACAAATTCAGATCATCCAATCTTCCCTCTGCCAGTGCAAATGCTAAATAAGTCCTTGCACAAGAATTTACTGCAAACGAGTTTTCCAAGACAATGAAAATTGGTCCATTGCTAATATAGCCCCATTCCAGCTTTCTTTTGATTAGTATTTGCACCTTTTATTTGGACATTTTTCCATCCTCTTACTTTAACTTAAAAATATCATCATATTTGAAATGAATTTCATGGATACAGCATAGAGTTGAATCATGTTTTTCCTATCTTTTCTGACAACCTCTGTCTTTTAATCGGTGTGTTTAAACCACTCATGTTTAATATTATTATTGGTATTTTCAGATTATTTAGATTGATCATTTTATTATTTTTTCTGTTTGTTTCTCTTTTTTCCCTTTCCTGACTTCTTTGGAGTTGATTAAAAGTTTTTAGTTTTACCTTTATCTATTTTGATTTGGGCTATATTTTGTATAGATGTTTAAAGATTGCTTTGAGAATTTTAATATATGTACTTAACTTTTCACAGTGTAGTTTGAATCAATATTCTATCACTTTAAGTGGAATATAGAAAATTTACTCCCTTTGTCCTCCCCTTTTATGTTGTTATTTGTCTATATATTACATCTACATACACTGAAAATCCCATGTTTGCTTTCATCCATCAAACATATTCAAAGAATTCACTAGGAAAAGAATAGTGTATTATATTCCCCAGATATTTACTATTTCTGTTGCTTTTCATTCATTTCCGATGTTTCCATGAATGTAATGGAATGTTTCATTCACTCCTTCTGGGATTACAAGGTCATAAATATTGAACTTTTTTTATTGTCCCACCAGTTCCTGAGGATCTGTTCTTTTTTTTTTTTTTTTTTGAGTGGGAAGAGGGTATCTTTTTTTCCTCTCGATTGTTAAGATTGAATAATTTCTATTAATTTATCTTCAAGTTTCTTGACATTTCTGTTATGAGCTATTGAGCTCATCCAGTGAGGTGTTATTTTTTTTCTTGGTTATTATATTTTTCAGTTTTTTGATCCAGCAATCCCATTACTGGGCATCTACCCAAAGGAAAAAAAGACATTCTATAAAAAAGACATCTGCACTAGAATGTTTATAGCAGCACAATTCGCAACTGCAAAGATGTGGAAACAACCCATGTGCCCATCAATACATGAGTGGATTAATAAAATGTAATATATGTGCATCATGGAGTTCTACCCAGCCACCAAAAGCAATGGTGATCTAGCACCTCTTGTATGCTCCTGGATAGAGCTGGAACCCATTCTTCTCAGTGAAGTATCACAAGAATGGAAAAACAAGCACCACATGTATTCACCATCAAATTGGTTTTAACTAATCAACACTTAAGTGCACATATAGTAGCAACATTCAGCGGGTGTCGTGCAGGTGGGAGGGGAGAGGAGGGGATAGGTACATGCACACCTAATGGGTGCGCTGCGCACCGTCTGGGGGATGGACACGCTTGAAGGTCTGGTTTGGGTGGGGCAAGGGCAATATACGTAACCTAAACGTTTGTACCCCCGTAATAGGCTGAAATAAAAAAAATTTAAAAAATTGTGGCCATTTTAACAGGTGTGTATCTTGCCAGAGTTTTAAGCTGCGTTTCCATAATGGCTAACGATGCCGAGCATATGTTCAAGTGTTTATGTCTTCTTTGGTGAACTATCTGTTTAACTCTTTTACTCATCTTAAAATTGGGTTGTTTTCTTGCTGTTGAATATTGTGAGTTCTTTATGTATTCTGGATGCAAGTCCATTGTGGGATAAATGATTTTCAGATAGTTTCTCCCAGTCCGTACCTTCTCTTCTCGTCTTCTTAACAGTGCCTTTTACAGAACAATAGTTTTCAATTTTGATGCAGTCCCATTTATCAATGTTTGTCTTTTATGGGTCATGATTTATTTAAGTAGTCTTTGCCTAACCCAAGGTCATGAAGATTTTCTCCCGCTGTCTTCTAAAAGTTTTATAGTTTTATAATTTATGTTTAGATCTATGAACCAATTTGGTTTAATTTTTTAAATAAGGTTTCAGTTTAGTTCAAGGTATTTTTTTTTTTTGTAGATAGATATTAGTGTTCCAACACCATTTGCTAAAAAAGATAACCCTTTCTCCACTGACATGCCATTGCACTTTGGTCCAAAAGCAGTTGGCCATGTTTGTGTGGTGTATTTCTGGACTCTATACTCTGTTCCATTACATGTCTATTTCTTTACCAGCACTGCACTGCCTGATTATGGTATCTTTATGTGATCTTTTTTGTCTTTTTTTTTGAGACAGAGTCTTGCTCTATTGCCCATGGTGGAGTGCAGTGAAATCACTGTAGCTCATGGCAACCTCAAACTCCTGGGCTTAAGGGATCCTCCAGCCTTAGCCTCTCTCTACCCTCAGCCTCCCAAGTAGCAGGGACTATAGGCATGCGCCACCATGCCTGGCTAAGTTTTCTATTTTTACTAGAGACGGGGTCTGGCTCTTGCTCAGGGTGGTCTCGAACTCCTGATCTCAAGCAGTTTGCCTGCCTTGGCTTCCCAGAGTGCTAGGATTACATGCATGAGCCACCATACCCAGCCTACAGTAAGTCTTAAAATCAGGGAGTACGAACCCTGAGGCTTTATTCTTTTTCACAATTGTTTCTCACTATCCAAGTTCCTTTGCCTTTCCACATAAATTATATTAATAGAATCAATGTGTCTATAGCTACAAAAATTTCCACTAGGATTTTTACTGGACTTGCACTAAATCAATAGATCATTTAGGTAATTTACGTCTTAATTGTTTAGTCTTCCATTTCATCAATGTGATATGTCTCTCTATATAAATCTTCTTTGATTTATTTCATCAATATTTTGTAGTTTTTTTAGCAGATATATCCTGTACAAGTTATGTGAGATTATTTCATTCTCTTGAAGATATTATAAATTATATTTTTAAAAATTTTCAATTTCTAATTGTTAATTCCTAGTATATATAAACATTGATTTTTATCTGTTAACTTTGAATTCTGCCATCTTTTAAAACTCACTTATTAATTCTAGGAGCTTTTTTGGTAGATTCCTTGGTATCTCCTATGTAGACATCATACCATGTGTGGATAGGACACTTTTCTTTCCTTTCCAGTTGTATTCCTTTTCCCCCTGCCTTATTGGACCGTCTAGAACTTCCAGAAGGATTTGAATGGGAGGGGTGAGAGTGTTCATAATAGCTTCATTCCTGATTTTTTTTTTTTTTTTGAGACAAAGTGTTGCTCTGTTGCCTGGGTGTAGTTTCAATTTACTGTCTAGTGTTTTTTCATTTTAGCCCAAATGACTCTTCAGTGTTTTTTGTAAGCCAGGTCTGGTAATGACAAACTCTCTCAGTGTTTGCTTCTCTGGAAATGTCTTCATTTTGCCTTCATTTTTGCAAGATAGTTTTTCTGGATATAGAATTCTTGGCCTTGAGTCTTTTTCTTTGATCATTTTGAATGTGTCATCCCAACACCTTCTGGCTCCCATGGTTTCTAATGAGAAGTCAGCTGTGGATCTTATTGAGGCTCCATTAAATGTGATGAGTTGCAGGCCAGGCGCGGTGGCTCGCGCCTGTAATCCTAGCGCTCCGGGAGGCTGAGGTGGGGGGATCACTTGAACATCAGGAGTCTGAGACCAGCCTGAGCAAGAGTGAGATCCCGTTTCTATTAAAAAAAAAAAAAAGAATTAAATGTGATGAGTCTCTTTTTGCTTTCAAGATTCTGCTTGTCTTTTGACACTCAGACTATGATATGTCTGAGTTTATCCTACCTGGAGGTCATTGAGCTTCTTGTATCTGTAGATTAACGCTTCTCAGCAAATTTGGGAAGTTTTTGGCAATTATTAATATTTCTTCAAATATTATTTCTGCTCTTCTCTCTATCCTGTCTGTATGGGGCTCCCATTGTGTGTATATTGGTACACTTGATGGTGTCTCCCAGGTGTCTGAGGCTTTGTTCCTTTTTCTTCATTATTATTTCTTTCTGTTCTTTAGCCTGGATAATTTCATTTGACTTCGAGTTTTGTGATTCTTTCTTTTCACAGTTCAAATCTGCTGGTGAGCCCTGTCTTAGTCAGCCAGGGCTGCCATAACAAAATACCGTAGATTGGGTGGCTTCAACAACAGAAATGTATTTTCTCAAAGTTCTAGAGCCAGGATGGTCAGGTTCTGGTGGGGGTTTTCTTCCTGGCTTGCAACTGGCCACCTTCTCTATGTGTGTTCACATAGCTTTGCTTCAGTGTGCGCACGCATGGGGGGAGGAGAGAAAGACAGAAAAGAGATCTCTTCCTCTTTTTATGAGGACACCAGTTCTATCGGATTAGGACTCCGTCCTTATGACCTTATTTAACTTTAATTACCTCCTAAAGCCCTATCTCCAAACACAGTCATGTTGGGAGCTAGGGCTTCAACATATGAATTTTGGGGAACACAATTTAGTTCTGTTTGGTATTTTAAAAATAATTTTATCTCTTTATTAATATTCTCTATTTGATGGGACATTGTCCTCATACTCCCTTTTAATTTTATAGACATAGTTTCTTTCACTTCTTTGGACATATTACAATAACTGATTTAAAGTCTTTGCCTAATGTGTTCAACATCTGGGCTTCCTCAGGTGTATTTTGTATTGATTACTTTTTTTACCCCTGTGCATAGGCCATACTTTACCAATTCTTTGCATGTCTTTTAATTTTTTTGTTGAAAACCAAACATTTAAAATAATGTGGCAACTCTGGAAATCAAATTCCCGTAGCTTTGTTTGTGTTGCTGTTTTATTAGTCACTTTCTGGGACTAATTCTGTGGTCTGTATTCTCTGTCATGCATGGCTACTGAATCTCTGCTTGTTATGTCAAGTATTTGCCTAATGACTGGGTAGATTTACTTCAGTGCCTTGAAACAATGTATCTCCCGGCCCTTTTTGAGGGTCTCCGTGTGTGTGCTGGGCTGTGGCTTCAGTGCTCTGGCGGGCATTTACAGCTGTGCCTTAGCCTTCATTTCCTGCTTGTGTAGAGAGCTTCAAAGTCAGCCAAAAAGTGAGAGACTGGGGCTTTTTCAGGTCTTTCCTGGGCACCTGCATACCTCTGCACATTCGTGTGGCCTTCTAGACACTTAGGAATGTTCTGGGGTTTTTTTGAGTCCCCTATGGGTATCTCACCCCCCAGGTTTTCTTGTTAAGATTTTTGTTAGCAGCAACTGGTAGTGCTACGTCGGGTAGCTGCAATGTGAAACAATTGCCGCTGAGTATTTTTGACAGTGCTCCGCAGGTAGGTGTGTTTGCACAGAGTGAGCCCCAGGTGGGTAAAATAAAGACGAGCCCTAAGAATGCAGCTTCTCAGAGAGCTGCCAGACAGGTCAAATACTGACAAATTTTCTGGGGATGGGGCTTTGGGGGAGCTAAAGCCTGTTTTCCTCCCCTCCAACGGCAGTTGCATTCCTGGTTTTCACAGCTACCCTTCTTGCAGGGCTGTCGGATTTCAATGCTATCATGGAGCCGGCAAAAAGGGGGTGGAATTAGTACAAGTTAAAGTACCGCAAAGCCCTCTGTTCTTACTGAGATCCAGCCATTTTTGTAAAATGAACACTTTTTTAAATTGTTTTAAGCCTTTCATTATTTTCCAGAGTTCTGAAAAAGTTGATTTTGACTGTTTTCCCCCACAGATATTATGGCCTGGGATTAGGCCAAGTTTGTTTTCAATTTCTTTTATTGTCATAAAATACACACAACACAAAATTTCCCTCTTACCATTTTGGAGTGTGCAGTTCAGTGTTATTAAATACATCACCACCACCCATCGCCATATCTCTTCTCATCTTGTGAAACTGAGACTCTGTGCCCATTAAAAAATAACTCCCCTTACCCCAGCCTCTGGCAGCCACGATTCTACTTTCTGTCTCCAAGTAACTCATATAAGTGGAATCATGCAATATCTATCTTTTTGTGATTGGCTTATCTCCCTTGGCATAATGTCCTCAAGTTTCAACAATGTTGTGTCACATTGCAGAATTTCTTTCTTTCCTTTTTTTTTTTTTTTTGAGACAGAGTCTCACTCTCTTGCCTGGGGCGAGTGCCGTGGCGTCAGCCTAGCTCACAGCAACCTCAAACTCCTGGACTCAAGCAATCCTACTGTCTCAGCCTCCCAAGTAGCTGGGACTACAGGCATG